>OX246739.1:68645938-68871075 GCA_945910005.1 Isoperla grammatica | reverse complement strand
CATGTTTAACATTATGTTGATTACAATATTTAATTACATTGAGTACATGAGTATTGAGATGGGTAATTTATTCAACGGTTGTTTCGTCATTGAGATATAGGCCTAACGGAAATTATAGTATGGAATTTCAGTTGTTTTGGACGTTTGGATGGTGGCAATAAGGTACAGTTTCCTTTTGCTTGACAATCTCGACCGGACAGTGTCCTTAAGAGAAGTATGATAAGAATATAGATGTGATGGTTTTGTTGCTGAAGGCAGAACGTTTGGAAAAAGAATGAAATGGCCCGAAGGCAGAAAGAATTTAGAGTGATATAAGTATGAAATTAATGTTTTTCTATTGCTAGTTTACATGTGACGTCACAGCGACCATACTGGTGTCATTAATCATTAAAGAAGATGAGCAGGTGTGATTTTTAAATTTAGTAAAAGGAACATTTATAATTAAAAATGCATATGAAATTAAGATAAAAATCACAAATTCACAAACAAACCAATTTTATATAAAAATAAATAAAAACAAAACACACTTATAATCCTAATGAAGTATCAAATTAGTGTTTGATTTCTACTACAATTGGCTTCAACTGTTTCTCCATGGCAATATATTCAAACATAGCACCAGTATGGCCGCCAAGCACATTGTTTCAAAGGTTCCTGCAAGCCATCAACACAAACATTTGTTCAAAAAACTACTTCAATGAGATAGGAAACGTTGCTACAGACTTAACACGATTATTTTATATAAATTAATTTTCCTCATGAGCATATATTATGCAGTTTTCGTAGATGGGTGGTACATGTTTTTTTTTCGCATACCCACACGCATTTATATACACACATTGTAGTGTAGAATGCGGGAATATAATTAATTACAAAACGATCATCCCTATTATGGTTGTTAATGAAATTGTTAATTGTAAAATGAGTTACATTGACGGTTCTATATATGCATTGCCAGTACACAAGATATCGGTATATGCATAATTTCGTTCCATGTTAGACAAAAATGAATATTTTAAATGTTATTCACAATTTTTAGGAGAATATTAACTATTTCAAGTACATGTAGACCTGAACCTGTCTTCTTTAGCAACTTCCCGTGGGATGTTGGTTGAGTCGCAAATAATATGGCTAAAGTTCGTCTCCATCCAAAATACACGCCGGTAAAGAGGACTCATCAAAGGGAGGCTTATTTCCCGCTCACTGTGCAAGGTAGTAAACATCAAGCTTGTCACCAGAAAGGATGCACAGTTTAAAAAAATTGAGCACCAGTGATTTCTGTTCAAATAACATAAACCACCAGCTTGACAATAGCAAAGACGGGGGCTCAGGATTCGGTTCTTTTTCAAAGGGTCGGCCATAATTATCTCTTGCTCAATAAAAATAAGCATCACTAAATGAAACTTCTATTTTACCATTTGTCTTACAAACCTGAGAATGGCTAATCCTGAATATTCATGGTCGAAGGTCCATGTGGTTTGGAGCTGTCTTTACTATGTTAAAATGTTAGTGGTTTGCCAAATAAAGGGGAAGATTGACAGCATTAATCTCCAACAATAAGAAACAGTTCCTTTTAGTTCGCATTTTGCCGGCGTGCATTTTGAATTGAGATGAACTGTAGGAGGAAGTTGCACGAATACGTGCGTCACACTCCTTCTTCGGTCTTACCAACTATTGTTACATTCTCCTATAATCCTTCTGTTCCTTTATAATCTTTGGACTTACCAGGGGGTCTTACAACAGCCTACGACGGATTATTGATTTGCATTATCTCAGCTACGCCTACTCTACACCTAGTGTAGATCGGGTAAGCTGTTGACTCATGTCTCTTTTACGGTACCTAAATATAGTTCTACCTATGTTTCTTTAATTTTAATTTCTCTTAAATTTTGGGAATTCTGTGTTCTTGTTATTACTTCATTTTTGTTATTACAATTTTAAAAATAAAAATATCATTTTGATCATCATCAGTACCACCATTATTATTATCGGCAATGAACTTTTTTATTTTATTTTTTTATTTTTTTATACATGTTCGCATTCCAGACAAATGCAAGTTTAGGAAGGGGGAGCCTTGGCATCATTTTCGTAGGTCAAAGTTGATTTGTTTGCTAAAGATACAATGTTCGTTAAATTATAATCTAAAATACATACAAAGAAAATTTGACAGTATACTGAATATTTCAAAACGTGAACTGTACAATTACATTTCAAATTCGTTATGTTTGAGCGATTAAATCAGTGAGGTCCCATGGAGAATGTATAACAGTATCCCAACACAATGAAGCTATGCCCGAGACCCGCATAGACTTGAGTCATGGACTTGAGTGATGTGCATCTTGTAAGCCCACCTCTCCCTGTTGAGTTGTAGTGCTTATGTTGCCTAGACAACCCTTATACACCAACGTTTGCTTTGCCCTGTCGATATCGCCCGAACAAAGGCGGAAACGGAAGCACATTATCCCCCAAGATGTCATAATGATTCAAGTTTCCTGTTTGGGCGGGGGAATAATGGAGACTGTTACAAAAGTTGATTCAACTATCCAACATCTTTCTTGCGGCCATTATGATTGTCAACTGTTCTGTTTGACCCCTAGTGTTTGCTTTTTATCCCCACGGCAATTTGTATTCTACCTTTGCCGACCCAGCAGGAAGTTAATAACTGCCTTCAAGTTCCTGTTACCTCAATTTATGCAACCTCTCTTTAGAGAATCCTTTGATCCGATTCCTTACATAAGAGGAGTCGTTTATTTTGTACCCGGTGTTGACATATCCCAGCCAAGTTTATTAGAGTTTACATGCATTAATAATTCCTTAGAAACTCGTCTGGTAATTGCTCATAGTTTGAAACTCTCTATTTACACTAATTCGACTAATATATCTTACCTTCCACTACTTGTCAAGTCGAGTTGTGTTTTGAATCAGTATTACAAACACTGTGAACTACTTTACTGCATTCAAACGACTTCCATCGCTTCAATGAATTTGAATGGAAGTATCGTACATCACATCTTGTAACTTGTTCCTTATTATGGCAACATTAATTAGAAGCATAACCTGAACGTTTTAAGTAATAATGTGTGCATGCACAGCTTACAGCCAAAGACGTTGTGATAAACGTCTTTGAATAGGGTGGGTTTTCGTGAGTGCTTTGGAACGCTTTCAGCGATATAACTTTTAGATTTTACTGGTGAACATGTAAATGACACTAGTAAATATGTAAACGTTGACTTTGGAGCCGCAATAGCAGCGAAACGAAGCACATAATAAAATGGTATAATGTCATACACACACTGAAAATCAGTTCTTGTAAATGAGTGGGTAGACTATAAAATACAAATTTATTTATGTATATCTTTTATTTGGGAGGTTCTGAGAATAGTCTGTTTGAGACGAAATGTGAAGACAAAAAATTGAGTTTTTTAATCGCTAATATGTGAAGATTCTTAACAAGTTCAGACTGCTTTGTAAAACTAAAAACGTCACATCATCGCTGGTGCAATGTTGCCACTTGTATCTGTGCGAGAGACTTTGGGGACAAAGTGATTTGCTATGTTGCCACTTGTATCTGTGAGAGATTGAGGACAAAGTGATTTGAGGACGCACCCATCCATTGTTATTCTGACGGCGCTAGAGTTGAACGCCTGGTGACGTAGGCAACTAATCGTACACTCAAGTGTGGCGGGTCGCCTATACGCGATCTCTGCAGGCGCTCCATGAATCCAACGACTTTCAGCCGCCAACGCTATACAACGGTTTAGCCGCGGTCGCTTAGCCGGTTCCCATACAAACACCGAAGTTAAGCAACCTCAGGTTAGGTCCGGAGGTGGATGGGTGACCACTCTCCTCTGAAACACTAGTTACCGTTGGTTAGAGCAGATTGGAGGGTTCGAAAGCTTGTGTAACAGCTTCGTTCTTCTCGTCAACTGCTCGGCAGTCCAGGTTAGTGGAGGAACCTATATGACTGGTCAAAGTTTCACCGTCCTTTCGGATGGGACATAAAACCGATTGTCTCCTTGGTACTTTTCGATAGGAGTAGGCTACGTGTCGGTACCAGGCTTCCCCTCGTCCCTTCCTCATTAATATTATCATTCATCAATTATCACTCATCAGGCTAAAGAGGGCATTGTGCCATAGACTGGCCTTAATTATAATAAAATAAATAAAATATGCAATATACAATCCATTCACAGGACACGGCCAGTCACGGATATGGGTGTTTTATTCTCCATTGTGTTTCGCCCACTATCGGCTATTCTTGGAATCACAGGCTTACACAATAGCTGGTAGACAGAAATAAAGAAATGTGGAGAAGTCAAAATAAGCGATTCATTCGCCAGGGAAATATATTTCGGAAAGAGGTTTTGATGTTTAGTAGGGATCTATATTTATATTTAGTATCTATCTATATAGAGGACTCACACACAGGTGAAATATTCTAACTATTAGATACTAAAATGTACTTAGTAAATATCTGACAATATGACTAGATGCGATCTACACTTTTTAGTAAGGCCCGACGTCATATAAGTAGTTTAATTTAAATATCTACTAAACAACCATTTCGTAGCATTTATTCGTTTCCCTGCCTAAAAAAACTGGAATAATATGGTTTTACCGCGCATTTATAGTGGCCATTAATTATGACGTAGCAGGTAAATTAAAATGTATTTAATTTAAATTTAGCCACAAAGTTTAATCTAGCAGAAAATAAGCATGGCAAAATCTTCTTTACAGTAGAAAAAAAGAGCATTTGGAACGTTGTCAAAAAAATTTTTTTACTAATATAGTGAAATAAGACAATAATATACAAAACGATATTTTCACGTACCTCCGAGATCTAGGTCGTGTACTTAGTCGGTTCAAGGTCATTTGGTCGTTACTCTTACAGCCCCTGAACCATTATATGTATTTCAAAATAAGTTTCATATCACGTTAGCAGAAGGTATAAATAAACGTCAGATGTCATTGTTATGTTCAACAATGCAGCAATGCTGTTGCATTGCATCATGGGGCCGGAGCGCTTCGCAACCCAAACAAATAACATTGAAGTGACGCATGGAAAGAAATCACGAATGAAAACGTTTGGTTCGCTCTTGCAATAATTCCTTGATGTTTAGTTTATACCTTTAGAACACGCAAATGGAAGAGCTTTGCATGTTTCACTTATTTATAAGAGTACAGTTCTGTTATATAGCGTACTAATTTATGTGTATATTCGCGTCAAATTAACTTGCAAAGTGTTGTCGTCACGGATTATGTAATAGTGAAGTGACGCGTGTGACAACTACCAACCTAAATCTAGTGTCATCCCGTTCTCTTGCCTCAGGTATTGTAGTGATAATATCGCCCGCATGTTGTCAGACGTGGTGGGGTTGCATTCCATTCACGGTTGGTGCAGTCAATGAAGTGGACAATAACAATACAGATATAGGGAAATCTCGAGTTGAATACCGTTGTAATAGACCGTGTGGAACGACCGTCTCTTCTCAGAATTTTAGGGCACACCTTGCTTCTTACGGCGATGGCCAGTATACCTATGCATATCTAAACAGTAACGTCCCTCACCAGGGCCGGAGAAGAGTCCCTGAGTGACTCTGCTTATCGTAAGAGGCTACTTAAACCCTTACCTTACGAATGGTCTATATAAATTATTAAAGGGGTAGGCCTATTCAGGCAAGAAACTAAAAAAATCAAACGTATTCCCATCCATGAGAAATAATTATACATAAGTGTAGAAAAGGTCCTACCCTAAAGAGAAAGAAGGAAAAAAGTAACGAAATCGTAAAATTTTGGCTAGTTGCTCAACAACTTTTTTCTTATGAGAATAAGCATGTACGTGAATTTCACCCCTGAGCAACAAGACAAAGTAAAGCAGATACAAATTATTGGATTTGATGGAATAATTTAATATGTAACTTGAGTTAAATAATTTTCTCAATCTCAAGTTATGTTTAAATTGGGTTGTTACTGAACCCGGGCGACACAAACAATCTAAATTCCCATTAGAAAAATAATTGTTAAGCAACTTGCTAAAATTTTACGATCCCAATAATTTTTTTCCTCCTTTCTCTTTGGGGTGGGACCTTTTTTTATACACATATGTATCATTATTTCTCATAGATGGGAATACACATTATGATTTCTTTAGTTTCTTTCCTGAATAGCCCTTTGAGCATCCATTTTGGTTTTGAATGCGACAAAGCGTCCATCCACTGCTGCAATGATTGTGATGTGTATAAACATATTAATAATGTTTAGTTTCTACAACACCACTCAAATAATTGGGAAACGTTCTAAAGTAAACCACGAGCCACGTTACAAGCGACAGATAATCAACGACAGGCGACAAGCCCCCCCCCCCCCCCCCCCCCCCCACTCAATGGTCTGATGAATCGTCGAGCATCCATTTACGCAATATTGGTTTTGAATTTCGAATATTGAATGAGTGACAAGTTAATGCACGAAGATGACGCCTTAAATCTTTAATCAGAGCTCTTAGCCGATTATAATACCGTAAATGTGGTTCTAGTCGACAGGAAAATAAAGCAAAGTTCGAAAAATATAAACATCCGGTGGTAATTTAAACGCATAACCTGTACGGAAGTCTGAAGACACTTTTCATTCATAATGAATAAAGTGATACAAATACACATATTTATAGCACGTAACAGCAAACATTGATTAATGATTAGCATCGGATTCAAAAAGGTGTGTCTGTCTCTCGATTTAGAAAGCAGTCAATACAATACTACTAGGCCTACAAAACTTTTAAAATTATCTAACTACATTCTTTAAAAAAAATGTGGAAACCACATTTGTATGGAAGGGCAGATTGCATCACATGAAGCTATGTATAGCTAAAATTAAGCCGACTTGAACATTTTAAAATTTAATTAATGTACGCTTTATATTATAACCAATTGAAACTACGTTTTATTTCGCTATGGTTTCCTTCTCGCGACAGTCATGCCACCAATTTATTTTTTGCGCGAATTTTCAAGTCAAGAGACACACCTCTTTCAATCCAATAGTAGGGCATTATTAATAATTATTAATAGCAATTAATAATATTGATTCATTTTGAGCTTGAGCGCGCGCAAGAGAACAGAGCCCGTTTCCCAATGTCTCAAGTGGCGACGAGGGTCAATCATGCCCAATGGAATTGTTAATGAGGTCGCTGATAGAAGTGTTGGGGGAAAATGTCGATAATATTAGTGGGAGAAGTTAAACCTATGGGGTTGTTTCTCAGATTATTAGGCCTACTCCGTTCGGCAATGTAGAAATGTTTTTGTACCGAGTAAGTATTATACACGAATACCATACAAATATAATTACTAACCAGACAACTTCCCATACGAACACCGAAGTTAAGCAACCTCGGGCTAGGTCAGGAGGTGGATGGGTGACCACTCTCCTCTGAAACACTAGTTACCGTTGGTTAGAGTAGATTGGAGGGTTCGAAAGCTTGTGTAACAGCTTCGTTCTTCTCGTCAACTGCTCGGCAGTCCAGGTTAGTGGAGGAACCTATATGACTGGTCAAAGTTACACCGTCCTTTCGGATGGGACGTACAGCCGATGGTCCCTTGGTACTTATCGACAAGAGTAGGCTACGTGCCGGTACCAGGCTTCCCCTCCTCCCTTCTTCATTATCATTCAATAATCATCACTCATCAGGCTGAACAGGGTATTGTGCCCTACACTGGCCTTAATTACAAAAAAAAAATGAATACTCGGTAGTCAAGTATTCTGTGAAGCCAAACTATAATTACCGGATCTAACTCTAAACACTCTACACATCACAAATCCATATTATTTACAGGTGACTCAACATGACAAATGTGTACACCCCTGTTTTGAAATTAATTTTAAGTAATAGTAAACGAACATTTTCATTCAAGCTTGGCAGACCTGACTTATTACAGTTAACCGTGCAATGCCCAAAACAACAAACGTAGCATATTATTGAGGTTCGGATGTAGAATTATGACCAAATATGATAAATGTAAAAACATGGGGCATTCTCCAACCCCTTTGAAGTTATATTGTTCTAGCTTGTTGTGTGTGGGGGGGGGGGGGGGGGGCTGCCATAGGGAAATGTATAGTATGTCTCTCGACAGATATCGTGAAGGAATGGTTAACATTATCTTATAGTTCAAACGTTGAGAATGCAGCACCGAGTTACTTCTATTGGTAAAGAAAGATGAATTTGCACACAATAAAATTTTTCTTATAAAAAAAATTATTATTATATCTACTTCAGCATTATATTATATTTAATGCCACTTGTTTTACCATCTATCTATATTGGTTCTCATTTACTGAATATTTAAATTTTGGTTATTGAACCTCGCCATTTTTTGTTGTATTTATATCCATGCACACATGTATATTGTAACTACAAAAATAAAGAGACTTACATATTTACTTACTTACTTACATACATACTTACATACATACTTACTTTCTATCTTACCTACTTACTAACTTACTTATTTACTTACTTACTTACTTACTTAATTACTTACTTACTTACTTACTTACTTACTTAATTACTTAATTACTTACTTACTTACTTACTTACTTACTTACTTACTTACCTACTTACCTACTTACTTACTTACTTACTTACTTACTTACTTACTTACTTACTTACTTCCACTTTGGTAAAGGCTTATGTAGTATTCATCAAGAATGTGTAACGTACGTACGTAATGTGTTTTGGGACACCTACAAAGGATTATGCCGTGACTCAGAAAAGAAATTAATCTTCTAGCTAATCCAAAGCTGAGATATCTTTAGATGGGAATCATAATCGTATGAAATCTAGTACAATATGTGGTATAATACTATATACACACACTATTACATATTAGACATCCTCCCTACAACCTTAGAAACTTTTTTTTTTAAGAATACTCTGGACATATTGTATGAATTCAAAATAATCTAGCCTTCATCATAGAGGAATAATATATAATACAATGCGGTACATATTTTATGTAAAGTCGACTACACTCCACTAAACTCAAGCCTCATGTACTGGTACGTTGAGTTATCTCTATCGGTACCCTAAGTAAAACATCCTATAGTATAGGGCTGCCTGTTTTCCCTCAGGCTGTAAACATTCCTTACTGATATTGCGTTACAAAATCAATTTGTTTTAATAACAATGCTAACATGATTTAACGTTAACGTTGGAAATTCTGATTTACTTCAAAATGTTATTTTCAAAGCTTCGTTCCAAATAACAAAAGTGGTAAAAGTTAAGTCACAACGAAACACAAACAAGAGATACGGAGGGGAAACCACATATTTTCGATTAAATCCGTCTCAAAGAAAACACTTCGGCTCTCAAAAGCACGAACAATTCTTGGAAAACATGAGAGGAATCTCTCTGCATTTATAAGTGATCGTCTTCGGTCTTCAGGAAGTTAGTTATGAATTGAATAAAAGTGCTCGTTTATTGTAACACTGAGGGAAACCTCATGAAAGACTCGGTCGCTTGAAAACGATTCTCTAAAACTTTCAACGATCTGTTTAAAAGGCATTCACTTCGCTGTACATTTTTCATTAATAATGGAATTCTTATCAAAACGGAATCCAATTAACGAACTCCTGGTGGACCCGCGCGCGCATTCGAACTTTTAAATGATTGTCCTTGGGGACGCAGAGCAATCTCGCAGATACAAATACTTGCGCTTTAAAAGTACTTATAGGTGTAATTGTATCGGACGGTCAGCCATACTAACAACCCCCCCCCCCCCCCCCTCACCACAAACTTGCTTCACCTTATGACGACCCCGGCGATGTGTTGGGGACGCTTATAGAAAGCAGAGGGAAATACTTGCGCTTTAAAAGTACTTATAGTTGTAATTGTATCGGATGGTCAGCATACTTACAACCCCCCCTCACCCCCAACTTGCTCCACCTTATGACGACCACGGCGATGTGTTGGGGATTTTCCTCAGTCACTGGCGGATGCTGGGATTGAATCATACTAGTCATACTAACAGCCCTCGGACAATCCTTCCCAACTATCCAAACACTCTATACTATACCTAGTTAGTGAAGAGGGGCACATCGAGTAAAGCTGGTGTGCACCCTAGGGTGTAACAGGGATTCCTACAAAAAAATATTGTTATTATATTATAATTATGTCTACAAGGGATATGTATACATCTTTGCAATGTAGACATGTAATAAGACCTGTAGATATATACTGTCTATTTCTGTCTGCCTGTCTGTCTGTATGTCTGTCTGTCTGTCTGTCTATCCGTCTGTTTGTCTGTCTGTCTGTCTGTCTGTCTGTCTGTCTGTCTGTCTGTCTGTCTGTCTGTCTGTCTGTCTGTCTGTCTGTCTGTCTGTCTGTCTGTCTGTCTGTCTGTCTGTCTGTCTGTCTGTCTGTCTGTCTGTCTGTCTGTCTGTCTGTCTGTCTGTCTGTCTGTCTGTCTGTCTGTCTGTCTGTCTGTCTGTCTGTCTGTCTGTCTGTCTGTCTGTCTGTCTGTCTGTCTGTCTGTCTGTCTGTCTGTCTGTCTGTCTGTCCTTGTTGTGCATTCTTCTCTCTCTCCCGCAGCGGTATTTACTCAGATTGTTGAGTATTCCCTACACGAGCCATCCTGTATTTACAGAAGTCTTCCAACCAGTTATTTGCAATTAACTCATAATTAAATAGTTGTTTGCTACTTGGGTGTTTAGTCTTTACTGTTTACGCTTCAGTCAGATCGGATTGGCCATTATGGTTTATTTGAATAATATTCATTGGCAAGTGTTTTCAATTAGGTATGTATAGAGTAAATTTAATCTGTTTTTATTATAATATTGCAATGAAGCAAACAACTTTGTAAAGTTCGCTCGCATCACATGCATGAATCTTACCAAGTGAACTGAGACAGCTTGAATAAAATATAGATCGTATCTGGCTTGAATAAACTAGTAACGAGCTAAACTTTGTCTCATCGTAGGATGAGACTAGTCAAACCGGTTTTTCCGCTCTCTAGATTTTGGGCAACCCTAATTGTAGCTCGGCGCTTACAGCCCAACAGATAAATGGAGTGACGGCTTCGCTAATTGATTCACATGATTGCGGTCAAATACCAGAAATAACTACCAGTGCAATATTATCGGCAACTGAATTAGCACTACTACAACATATAAAATAACAGAGGGTTTTTATTTTCGGTATTTCATGAATGTGAAATTTTGAATGGAAGCTCTACTTCGAAAACTGGGCAAGTTGTTGAGTTTTTAGTATTGTTTTAAATATTACGGCCATTGGAACAGGTCTTAATTCTAAGAAATTGTTCAATCATCAGACTGTATTAGGATTTTCGGTTATGCACGATAAGCCGATAATTGCTTGTCAAGAATGTCGAGTGGACGAAGCGCGCGGGTGTTGACAATGAAGGAATCTCAGGGGTCGGTAAAACCCTACTCTTGCAGTGGCATTTGCCATTTCTCGCGGTCTCATCCTGCAGTGAGACAAAGTTTACAGCGTCCATGCTTGGTCTTGTTCTTACACTAGTTGCGGCTATAAAGTTAAATAAAACTGAACCCCGCTATCACCTTGCGGCGAGCACTTACAAGTTACAGGTCTCCAATTCCTGAAAGTTTGCACTTTATGCATGACAACTCACTTTAGGTGATATCTACGAATGATTATGTTAATACAACGTAAAGTGAGGCTATGTCTATAGCTCTACTAGTGTGAAACGTGGAAATCACTCAGATATGTCACAAGTGACAACTTTCAGGAAAAGAGGCCCAGCTAATTTGCCCGTTCATATAATATAAAATTTATAAAAATTTATATTTATTTATATTTATTTATATTATATATTTTATTTATTATTTATTTATAAAATGTATACATAAAATATAAAAATTATAGAGGCGCTTTTCGAGTGTACTTTTATGGACAAAATAGTTTTGAAAATTAAAATTGAACATTAAAATACAACCCAAAAATATTTGAAAAAACAGTTTCGCCAAAATGTTTCGTGTCACATTTTCTTTTAGTCACGCACGTGCGTCATTGCGTGGGGGTTGACTCTTGATAGCATGATACATTGGTGGTCTATGTGGTATTGTGATGATGGTTTAGGTTATAAAGCCTCGTTCGACAGGGAGAGCTACCCGGTACCTGTCGTGACTTTGGAGAAGTATATAGCTAAGTGGAAGTTAACAGCTACATTTCCTGTATACAATTATTTTCTCGACTTTTTTTAACATCGATACGAAAAAGAAACACGCAGTGGTGTATTCGAGCCTATGTGGGCTTAAACGCCTCCTAGGCACTTTTATTTGGAGGTTAGACTAGCCTAGGCGCTCTTTTTCACAATACTGTCGTTTAAATTTCAAGAACCCATATAGTATTCACAATATCTATAATTGAGAAAAAATATGTTACCTCAACGTCTTCATGTATTCAGGTTTAATTTCTGTAAAATCGCCCCCCCCCCCCCCCCTCCCGTTCACAAGTAAATTCGACCGCCTACAGTGGGTCCATGGCTTAGTTGAGAACAAGAAAATCAGTCGATCGTTCGTCGATCTTGGCCTTTCACAAATGATGTACACCCCCACTACCTGGCTACCACAAACATGAGACGAAATCTCCGAATTCATTACCGGAAGCCGGAACAGATCTTCAACTATGCGCACATTTCTTGGAAACCCAACATCTAGTCAAATAATATACGTCCACACAACAAACAACGATTATAATACTTTTGATTACTTTTTGACAGTTCGGACCCAACAAATGCGGTCGCACTCGGGGTTTACAAACAACTTATTATAAATTCAGTGAAAAAAATGCCCTGCGCGTTCTCAGCTTTGCCACGGACAAAGTTTAGGCACTTAATATTTAAGGAACACACCACTGGAAACATGATGCATAGAATGAACGAGCGAACGACTGTGAGATGAGTATCGAACGCTGTAAGGAAGTGTTAGCTCAACGTTTCTGACCTAGATCCATAACGACAGGATATACGAAACAAACGTGTTTTTAACAAATCATTCTTCCGTTGATAATCTCGCATGCAAAGTTACACATTAATTCGCTCATTGCCAGGGGAGAAAGTGGTCGATACACTTTTTTTCTCCACCAGTTTTGTAATAATAAAATACGTGGTTAATGAAAACGAGTCTTGAGTTGGATCGTCGATGATGGCGCATTATTGAGGGTTGATCCAGCTGCCGGGAACAGCTGACCGCCTCCGCTTGCCTCGTGCCGGCCCAAACAACATCTGCACACGGTGAGGGAGCGCGACAAAGAGGTGCACGGAGTAGGGGGGTAGCGACCTACTGCACGCCACGCGGCAGATGAATATAGAACAACACAATATCGGAGAGTGGAAACTGCAAGCTGCACATCTCATTGCTTGCATGGCTCGACCCTAACCTCCTAAACTAAAGGATTATTAGTATGTGAACGCTTTGTTCATGGCCGAACAATAGAACGACGCGATCCAACCCTTTACCTCTGGCTCCGACCCACCCCCAGACACGAGATGCTATCGTAGTAAACGGGCCAATGGGGTAATGCAACGTCATTCATGAGTTTCGGGAAGAAATGAATGAAAATGCCCGTATTTTGTCTGGTCCAAGACATACACGGGAGCTGCCGGCAGGTGCTGATAGTGTAAGACGTCATGACGCAACACCCAATCAGCTGTTAGGCGGCTACTCACGTAACTCTCGCTGCCTCCTTTACCATCTCATATTATATCATCTCATATTATATCATCTCATTCCATGGGCGGCCGCAGTAATTTTGCCAGGGGGGAGCAGAGCTATATTTAGAATATATAACGATGGTTCTCAGTGGCGTACGCAGGGGTATATTTGGGGGGGGGCTGCCCACAGTAGAACATAGTGCTCAATAAACGACACAGTGGGGGGTGTGGGGGGATGTCCCCCAGAATAGCGCCACAGGTAATTTTCTTGAAAAATCCTCATTTTGGAAGTGGTTTTAATGTGTCTTAGAAGAAACTTTGGTTGCTTTGCTGGACGGGGGGGGGGGGGGGGGGGGGGGGGGCAGGGGTGCTCCAGGGGCTTTGGTTAGAAACCATTTTATTTTTTAATCGTGAATATATTGTTACACGCATCGCAGCCTTTATTTGTACAGCCTGCCTTAGGAAATGTGCAAAATTATATATACATGTGCTCACCACACTAGCTAAAACTACTAAAAATTACCATCCTATACAGCTTTAAAATACCTTCCAACCAACGGGTTAAATTCCTGTTTATCATGAGTAATGTTGTAATTCATATTCGCTGAACATTAATAATGATTTCAATCTTCTACTGTGCAAATGCGTAAATGTTTCAAATGTGTCCAGAGCGTAGGTTGACCTTATCCACTTGCTAACTTGAGTAGCAATTCGCTTCTCTTCTTCACGTGACGTCACATCGGCCATGTTGGTTTCAAACATGGCCGCCATCCGCAAAGTTTCAAAGCTCGTGAAATCCATCGATAGAAATTAATAGGGAAACAATTCTATTACAAAATTTGCAATAACACTGGCACTGTCAAAAAACACTAAGGTTGGAATTCATAGTCGGCCCCTACACCTAGGGGCACCCATTGTTGCTATGGATTTGTTTTGTTTATGGGAAATAACATGGAAACAACTGTTACCTTGGTAACAATGGGCGCCCCTAGGTGTAGGGGCCGACTATGAATTCCAACCTAAGCACTCAATAAATTCAAAGTTGTTCTGGATCAGCCTTGTTGATTCTGGCATTTGTCCGCAGGTGTTCGCACTGTCCAATCACTGATTCATATGTTTCGTATTTGAAATATCGATCTTTGATTAATTGGTTATCGCTCCCTCGTCGATGGTGTTCGAAGCCTACAGGGTTGGTTTAGTCACTTTAAATTAAAGTCGCCCACTGCAAATCAGTTTCGTTACTGAGTGGGTAGACTCTAAATGTGAATTTATGTATTTATTTTTAATTTTTAACCAACAAATTCACTATAGGTTTATAGATAAAAGTAACTAACTTTCTAAAAAAGTTAGTAAACATTCTAGTGCTCTTTAATTTTAGAGAGCTAGAGGCAGTTTCTGATATTCCTCTCCTTCTCCCTCAAGAACAATCATGCGTTTCATGCCAACCTCTTCCAAGTTCTTCTTTTCTTTCCTTATCAAGAAGCCTTTCCTATATTGCCAATTTGTTCAGAACTACGTCACAACAGGAAGAACAAAATGAACGACTGCTTAACTAAATATTGTTTCGAAGTGTCACAATCTAGATTGTGTGGCCTTATCACGGCCTTGTCACGGCCTTATCACGAGTCTTATCACGCGATGGGATCATTCAACTGACCCAAGTCAACAAGCTAGTTTTGTTGCCACCTTAAATACGTCACGCGAAGGATTGCGGGAAACTTCGAGACCAATTTCGACCACGAAAGAAAAATTTTCACACCCACTTTTATATACATCCCGGAAGCGTTTGATATTGTGAATATGCCGGTAAAACACACAGAGTATACACACACACTTCGCTCGCTCATCAGATCTTTGTCATTATTAGATAATTGTTTGGCACAGTAAAAATAATACTAATGGCATTAATAAATAGTAAAGACTTCAAATATACGACTATGACCCACGAAACCTGAGGATAAACAAAGTTATTGTATTGACAAGAACGGTTCATACCAAACTCTTAAGCCATACCTATTTCGATAGATAATCCGGCCTATACCGATTCCCAAATGCAATATTGAATATTGTAGAACAGTAAAATGATCACAAAAATTGCCATCTACAGTTACAGCCTTCTTGGGTGTCTGTTTTCATAATGACGTAGGAAAAGTTTGAAAACGCTTTCAGTAAGGATACAACGTTATAAGTGTATATTATTTCCTTTTTTAAATTATACATCTATTATGTCATTCACTGTATATGTGTTATTGTACAGTAGAAGGCCTGATACATTGCGTATATTATCAAGCTGCTATGTGTATTGTAAATATTGGAATCCAAAACGTTAAGTTGTGATTACCGTTGATACCCAGGAATCGAACATAAAACCTTTTGGATCACAATCCATCGTTATCCTCATAACTTCACTTAGTTACTGTTTGGGCATTCAGTTATGGAACTAACTTGCAAAGGAGGACAATAAATAAAACTGCACATAAAGCAAGAAGATAAAAATATACAATAGAAATGATAAAAATGTAGCACTAAATAGACTTAATTGAATAAAGAGAAACATGATTTTGGAAACCAAAAAATGATCCTAAACAAAGTGTCAATCTTCACTTATGAATTACCATGTCAAAAATAAAAACGAAACAAGCTACCCAAAATCAAAATATACACCAAGATAAATTTTTTCTCTGTTTGAAAGAGTTATTTTTCTCCCAAACATACCACCGCTAAGATTTTGTTTATCATTTTTTATATTGCAATTTCATTCTTTGAATCAGCTGGTCACAAGATGTGTAACTATGTCACACATGACAGGAGTGAATATGAAGTTGCGATTTGAGATGATCTCTCACCAAAGCCACAAAACTGAGCCAAAACCGTTTCACTGTTGATAATTCAAACAATGACGCAACCCAACCGACTCTGTGTGTTGTATGTCATCGGGCTTGAACCTCGGTTTGTTTACAATACGCTTGTGTATGTGTGGTTTATTTTTAGTCTCCAGTTTTGTGTTTAGATTTCAGGGCATTGCCACAATGTGGGCAATACTGGCCCTGGTTGCCACATTGAAATACTTAACAGTGATTAATTATGCAGTGTTTTGTGCGCGCTAGGTTTCTTGTTGGCATATTGGCGTTCTCGCGAACAATTACGGGGGGGGGGGGGGGGGGGAATGGCCTCGTCAAGTTATGGGGTACGAACTTACATACAGATGGTAAACATGAAGTTGATGTGAGGTCTATATATAAGCATGAAACCTCAAGCTATGGCCAAAACTATACATATTTTGTGTTTATAGACATATCAATGTGTCTAAATGTTGCCTATGTATGTGTGTGTGTGTGTGTGTGCTTGTGTGTTTTGTAACCTATGCAATAAACATCTAAAAAACAATAACAAGAAGAGAAATATAATTTGGTTAACGTAGTCACTGTACAATAAAATGATGAGTTTTGGTTTGTAATAGGACGAAGAAATTCTATACAAGAAATGTGATATTTTAAAGGAAATTATTGATTTAATATAATTTATAATTTAATATATAGACTTTATGTTCTGCATATTATCATGTACATCAATGTAGAACACTGAATACAATTTTATAGAAAAAAGCCATGACATTGAAGTATTTTCCATTCAACGTCATTTAATAGTTTAATAGTCTCAAAATACTTTTACTAACCATGTCACTTAGTTTCACTAGTTCAACTTTGGCACTGTTTCACAATGCGAGCAAAGAAATAATGTTGAAAATAATGTTATTATGATTTAAAATCATTGAATAAAATAATGTCGATGATACATCTAACTTTCGAATTCAATAAAATATAGTCATGTATTTTGTTCAATGGATGCACCATGTACACAATGTCATAAACCATTGCACTTCTAATTAAGGCATTTATGGAAAAACAAATATAGTTTATGTTACGTGTTTCATGGTTTGATCTAAATATAGATAAAGCTAAAGAGCATTATTTTAAAGAGATTTTTTACTTCGCATACAATTTTGTATTTTTTTTTCTAAACAAGTTCTTAGAGAATACCGAATACAATAGCTGAGCTAAGATGTACTTCAGTACGTTTTTCACACTCACTTCATTCGACACGATATTATGTTGGCCTTATTACAACATAATAATAATAATTCAGATATTCATTTCTTGACACAATCATGCAAGTCTATAAATAAACTTCCATTAAAACTAAATATAGCTGATTTAAAACAGCAAATGAACCTGTAACATGCCATAATTATCATGTACGCATAATACCATTATGAAAACCCGAGCTATATATAAAACTCCTCATTTACATCATGAATAATATTAAACAATGTAACGATTGCTTCCTTTCAAAGTGCTTTGGTTCACAAATCAGGCAATTTGTTCAAAGTTACTTTCCTTTTAAAATACACGTATAACATTTATGAGTGTATATTGTGTGTGACTTTGGACGGATGCAAGCATTAAGTCAAACACAATTGGTTAGCCTATGAGCTCATTTGTAACATTGCAATGAGTCAGAAGAAGAAGGTTAATTAATTAAATACTGTTAGTGAATGTACGTCTGAACCCATGGCCAGGCTAGATTCACTAGGTGAAGATCCTGTGTTACTGTGGCCGTGACAAGAGAAGGGGGAAGGGGCATTGTCACACTTACAAGTCACAGTTGGGTTGGGTATCACTTCCTTTAGTAGACATACTATACAGCTTGATTGTTGTACACAACAAGGTTTACGATATATAACACCTAGGAATTGGACTGTACACTGTTTCTTGGCACATATATTGTTTTAAATTGTTTTTATATGTGACAAGGAACAGTGTACAGTCCAATTACTAGGTCTTATATAACGTTTTACCTGTTCTACTATGTTTCCGTTTTAATTAAGGTTTACGATAAGAAAGCTATAAAGTAAATATAGAAACTATTTTTATCGTTCAGAAACCTTCAGGCTTGTGATTTATGTTATTTAAAATTATAGTTAGGGTGTGGTGTTGGTGATTGCGATTGTTATAATGATTGAAATCTTTATTTATTTAGCACAGGTGCCATATTTTAAGTACATGCATTACAAAGTTCATCCCATGACTGAGTCAATGATTTTTGCTTCAAAACCATTTACTTTCTTAATATCCCTGATTTGTGTGGGTAATTTGTTATATTCTTTGACACTCTTATATGATAAACTATTACTTACTTCATTAGAGTTACAGTGATCTAGATACAAATTATTATCAGCATCTCCTCTAGTATTATATCTATGTTTATTGCCTACATAGTTTATCTTATTCTATAAATACTGTACCCAACGTTATTTTATGTTTAAATACATAGGATGCTATATTTACAGGGTTCAATTTTCTTTTTTCAATTTTATGATAAAGGAGAATACGGATGGACGTTCACATATGCACATCACATCGAAACACTAAAATACAAGACACAACCCCCTATGTATTCGCATAAGAACTACACTGAGAAATTTGTAATAAACATTAAAATTGTTGATATTTTGTTTTCTATATCCACAATATTCATCAAAATATCAACCCTAATAATATTATAACATTTAACTTGCAGTATGTAACATTTATGAAACCACATTACGCTACGTTCTCATGTTTTCTGATTTTTTAAATATGGCTATAGAAAAACGTTGATTTCGCACCGTTGTATTCCTGGTACCTGCGTTCTGCGTCCTGCGTCCTGCGTCCTGCGTCCTACGTCCTGCGTCCTGCGTCCTGCGTCCTGCGTCCTGCGTCCTGCGTCCTGCGTCCTGCGTCCTGCGTCCTGCGTCCTGCGTCCTGCGACCTGCGTCCTGCGTCCTGCGTGTGCGTGTGCGTGTGCGTGTGCGTGTGCGTGTGCGTGTGCGTGTGCGTGTGCGTGTGCGTGTGCGTGTGCGTGTGCGTGTGCGTGTGCGTGTGCGTGTGCGTGTGCGTGTGCGTGTGCGTGTGCGTGTACGTGTGCGTGTGCGTGTGCGTGTGCGTGTGCGTGTGCGTGTGCGTGTGCGTGTGCGTGTGCGTGTGCGTGTGCGTGTGCGTGTGCGTGTGCGTGTGCGTGTGCGTGTGCGTGTGCGTGTGCGTGTGCGTGTGCGTGTGCGTGTGCGTGTGCGTGTGCGTGTGCGTGTGCGTGTGCGTGTGCGTGTGCGTGTGCGTGTGCGTGTGCGTGTGCGTGTGCGTGTGCGTGTGCGTGTGCGTGTGCGTGTGCGTGTGCGTGTGCGTGTGCGTGTGCGTGTGCGTGTGCGTGTGCGTGTGCGTGTGCGTGTGCGTGTGCGTGTGCGTGTGCGTGTGCGTGTGCGTGTGCGTGTGCGTGTGCGTGTGCGTGTGCGTGTGCGTGTGCGTGTGCGTGTGCGTGTGCGTGTGCGTGTGCGTGTGCGTGTGCGTGTGCGTGTGCGTGTGCGTGTGCGTGTGATAAACTTGTGTCGCATCGCACTTGTTAACGCGTCCACCCTTCACAGCTGATTAATTAGCATTGAATAGTTATCCTCTCATGTTTATGTAACGAGGCTAATTGAGTTGATAAAGCATTCATGAATAGTTATAATGAGCACTGAACACTGAGCTTCAAAAGAGTAAGTACGAAAAAGATTTATGAACTGAACCAGCAATTAATAAGGTAATGAAAGATGAAAGAATAAGATGGAAAGACTTGCCGGAACCTCTCTTTGTGAGCACAGGTTACTACAATAAGGAAACTTATCTGGGTAACAACAAAGCGTGAATACAAAGCCATGAAGCAAATAATGAGGCCAATGGGAAATGTTTAGAAATAATATACAAAAAGTAAAAGAGTAAATAATAATAAAAAAACGTAAGAAAAGTTTATTTGTTAAATAACTACGACACAACCAAAATAGACACTGGAGATAATTTTGAAACTTCGAACATGGAATAATACTGGCTGCACATTGTTAGAAACAAGGTGAACTTTAAAAATTCTCAGCAGAGACGGCCGCTCGCTTCTCGCGTATTTAGTCGGAATTCACCGCAGGATTTCCCAATACCGGCTTGTTATTCTGCACCAACCGTGATTGGAATGCGCCCTCACAAAGTCTGCCAACGGATGCACAGACAGTATCACCACAATACTGGAGGCAGAGAATGAGATGCCACTAGATTTAGGTTGGTAGTTGTCACATAGTTTGTAGTTGTCACATAGTCCATGACGACACCACCTTGCAAGTATCGCGACGAGACTTTATTTAATAAGATTGATCCAATCGGTGCGTTATCGTCGTTCCTATAAAGCTCCAACCACATTGTCGGTATCGGAATTTCAGTCGCAATCCGGAAATCGTGAAAGAGAACTTACACTGGTTCCTATAGGACTGTTCACAACACTATCGTAATGTTGTAATGATTTAGCATGAGAAAATGTACGATTGTGATCCCGATCTAGAGTTGTTCTAGAGAAGAATGGTCACCCATCCACCTCCTGACCTAGCTCGAGGTTGCTTAACTTTGGTGTTCGAATGGGAACCAGTTAAGCGACTGCGGCTAAACCGTTCGCTTGATGGTCTTTTGGAAACTAATGGACAATAGTACTTTAGCTAAAGTTCAAAACATTTCAATAAAATTGTTTCCCGTCTTTTAGGTCCGAATTCACCAACCTTATTAATCGGCCGATTTACTAATCTCGGATTAGTTTTACCACGGTTTCAACAAACATTACATAAAACATGCATGGCGGCTTCTAGCGGACGCCATTTTTGATCTGCGATTAACAGAAAACCGCCTGTTTAAAGTTTGGTCAAACTGGGCGTAGCCATAAAATGTGTTTACAAAAAATATCCCCATAGTTTCCAGTTGCACCAATGATACGTTGAAACATGAACCAGATTAATGACCATGCCCAAGAAATTTAACTCAGATAGGCTAGTTTATATAATACAAATATGCTGTATCTTGCGAAACAACTAAAGAGCTCCGGGGGGGGGGGGGGGGGTATCCCCTATCTACCTACCCCACCGTGTAGTGCAGATCTAGGTCATCAGCGATTAAACTAAATCATAATATGAAACAGTGTATCTAGGTTATGTTGCACAGGAGGACAGTGATAAAACAGGAGCGTTGCATCGCATGAGCAGAATGAGGAAATCAATCCAGGCCAACTCAATAACTCAAAACAGTGTCCCTTGAAGAACCGTTTAAACTAGGTGAGATGAGGCAATGTTATTCGTTGCAAACTTCTTGTTCCTTAGCTGGTTCTAAGACGCGAAACATATTTAAATTTATGCAAATGGAAGATGTTATACCTTTATAACATTAATATGTTGTGTATAACAACGTTGCTGGAGGCAACGGTGGAGACTTGGCGCAGAACGCAACGCAATTTTGTCACTGGGAAATGCTTCGTCTGCCGTAGCGTGGAACAATGCTAATAGCGTTTACAAGATGACAAAGCACTCAAAGGCAAAGAGCTAACAATAATTAAAAACAGAGCGTGCAAAGACGTAAGAAGAATGAATTTACATCGTGCACGGAGAAAACTATGTAAGTCATGTGACAAGTTGTTGAACATGTTTACAAAATAAAGCATTGGAAAGTATTAGTTATTGTAGGGATATTTATTTTACTTTTGTATTTTTCTTACTTTTCTTCTGTTCACATTTGAGTGCGATTCTTGAATACCAATTACATTTTTAATTTCTCTTATCTCTTTCTATTAACGTTTTATCGTTTCAATTATTAAGTTTTCTCTATAGTTCTTAAGTTTTGCTCTACCTCTACTACTGTACTTCAACTACTTTATTTCTGTTTGCTGTTTTTATTATTGTTCCTTGTGTATTGTACAGTAACTCGTATTTATTGGCCTCATTTATAAATCGGTTTTAGATAGAACAATGAATAAATACACAAGTAAGTATATAAAACGCTGTAAGAAAATACAGTGTAACAAAGTAGTGCTGAAAAACATGACCGGTTTTATGGGCAGAGAAGAAGATAGAAAATTCAACATTTGACTGGCTAAACTTCAGCACATGCAGCACATATAAGTATGATATGATCTGTATGAAGTATGAATAAGTATGAATAAAAAGTGTCGATATCATTCCAACGCAACACAAGCAAATACATAATCATACCAAACAACACGCCAATATCAACTTATCAAGGTCTCCTGTCAAAAACAGACCAACACGAGTAAATATATCGACCCATCGCCAATGGCCAATTTTAGCTTTCTTTTTTGTACTCGGTAAAACACTATGCGAAGCGGTTTTGAACGGACCACCTAGAATTGAGATTTTCAACGTCATCACCAATTTGCGAGTTATCGATTCAATTTGCGTGGCCGCGATGCATTGTTTTATGCACATACGGTTTGGTTTATTGACCAAATATAAACAATTTGACGTGAAAACAAATTATTGGGTTATTCGTTGTCGTTTGTTATTCTAAATAGTGGTAAACATTAATATTAATCAAAAACCGTGGTCCGTAATTAACGATGTGACGCTCTCGCTTTGGCGTATACGCAATTTACACACGGAGCTCCACAGAGTACAATTATATGATCGGGCCGGAGTATTTTAATGATGAAATTAACAAGTGACATGTGTTGTTGGCTGGAAATCACCAATAATTCTGAAAGTTGTCGAGGCTTGTCAATCAATATGCTACCCTGACCCATACATTAAAACGGAGATAAATTATTGTAGAATTTATAGATGATACAATGATTTATAGATGGTGTTAATATATTCTGCAGTGCTACTTTTATTGTAATTATTTGATCTGTCGAGAGATCCGTTACAAATGGACATGTATGTTATTTTCAGTATTTTTAATTAATTACCAGTAACAATAACAACAACAACAATAATAAACATAATAATAATAATAATAATAATAATAATAATAATAATAATAATAATAATAATAATAACAATAACAAAAACAATAACAATAATAATAATAATAATAATAATAATAATAATAATAATAATAATAATAATAATGATGATAATAATAATAATAATAATAATAATAATAATAATAATAATAATAATAATAATAATAATAATAATAATAATAATCAATTTACTGTAAGTAAATTATTGTATAAAACCATGTTGCTTTCAGAGTGCAAAACAATAATGGATGCAAATTTTATCATCCACCCGTGTATAATTCAGTAATTCTTTCTCATTAGCATTAATTGTATCGCAAATTGCTGCGATGGGACACTACTAATAAATGCCCCCCCCCCCCCCCCCCCCCAATGGACGGGGGACACCCGGCAACTGAAGCGGGAGAGGGAGGGAGATCTGTATTTTTAAATTTCTGCTTTTCATTAGAATATTTAGACAGTTGAAGTTGAACATGCAAATTAAATGAATGACAATTGGTCTCTTCGGACTCGCAGGAATCGAACTTACGGCCTTCTGCAGCCGAGCTAAGTTGCGATCGAAGGAGATTATCTTAGGGCCCGTTTACCGCTAGAGATGCTGGGTCTGAACGCAATCACGATCACTCAAGCAGCTCTTTTCTCATTTGAATTTCATATTAATCGTAAAACTTTTACTTTCGTGTCACTTTCAGTGGCTTGCAATTTTCTTGAACCTCATAAATTTATAATATCGAAATTTAAAACGACGATTTTCCACTAGAATTCGGGGAAACGTGAAAATATGCTAACGCAATCTGCCATCTTAGGTGGACTAATAAGTAAGTTACTTACTGCAGGCGTTGCATATCATTATATCAATTGCTCCCGTTCTAACCGAAGTTAAGTTCACAGTTTTAAACTTTCAATGCTCCTTTGTCAAAAACACTTTCAGCTCTGTATGTAAATTCAACTTTGTTTTAAGAGCGAAGAATACCTCTACGTCAAAAACCGCAGAAAACTGTAATTTTTTAATTATATCTCAAGATTGAAACACAACATCGAAAATCTGACTAATCATAGCGCTGTGGTTTGATAAGCCCTACAGACTGCATGGTAAATATTGAAACAAAAATCACAGTCATAATGATTATAATGTTAAATACATTTACATTCCGTCTGTAGGGCTTACCAAACCACAGTGCTATGATTACTCAGATTTTCGATTTTGTGTTTCAATCTTGAGATATAACTAGGAAAACGCTCTGTTTGACGCGTTGATAAGCGAGCGCGTCAACATCTACGAACTTTCTGGCGAAAAGATTTCAATACTAATACAAACAACAATTAACAACAATTCAAGAATGCGCATTGCAAACATTTTTCTAATTTCCATAGCTATTATACTTCCCGACATTGTTAGATGCAGTGCAATGTGCGTTGCTAAGAATTTTCGCTGTCATGTTTTCGCCGCGGTCCGCCACCGTTACTAACAGTTATTGACATCAATAGAAATGTAATCTCTGCCCATAATAGGTATCGGATCGCGTTTAGATTAGTATATTCGTAACCGGACAAAAATTTACTATAAGATAGCCATCTCACATTTTGCTGTGTTTCAGAAATATATTTTCGAGTAACTTTTGTGTAACTTTGCCAATATTTATCAGATCGCCATAACATGAACATATTCGTGATTGGAAAAAGCTTTAAAAAAATATGGCTATCTTACATTTTGCCGCCAGTTTGTTTCAGAAAATTATTTTGCAGTAACTATGGTGTAACTTTGTAACTTTTCGTACGATTTTGCCTCAAAACTATACACCTTCAATCCACATCGAGGCTTGTGGATGGTCCAAATTTCAAGTTGATCGGACTTTCCGTTCGACCGCTATCGACAGACATAAAAAAAAAAAAAAAAACAGAACGAAGTGCCATATTGAGTCTCGTGGAGACGCTCACTTCGCTCGCTTGATAAAAAATGAACATTTTCTGTGGTTTTTGACGTAGAGGTATCCTTCATCCCAAGTCAGGGGGTGGGGGGGGGGGGGGAGGGGGATATAAAGACACATTTTTCGAAACAATTTTGTTATAGGAAAATTATAGTACCGTTGCACAATCATTTGGCTGCTATAGTTGATTAGTTCGCAACTTTTCGCAACGCAATATTCTCAACTTTTTCCGCAGGATCCCATCTATAACGTATCTATACCAAGTTCAGCAGTCACCACGGCTCGACAAATGGTTGATTCACATAAAATATGTTCAGTATTTGACTCGGGAAGTTATTAGTATTTTTGTTTTTGCAACAATGGAAGCCCAGAATTTCATCCTAATAGTGGTTTCGTGTAAACCACCCCAGCATCTGGATGCAAAACGAAATTCTACTAAATTATCTTCTCAAGTTCCCGGAAAATGACTTTAGATTGATTCATTAATCATTATTCATCCAAAAGGACTTTTTTGAGTTGATATTATTACTAAACTGAAACCATTTTAAAGTTGAAGGGGGTGGGGGGGGGGCAGAGTATTCAAGTCTTACCACTAGATGTATCAGTACCGTGCACGATTTAATGATTTTGTACCTTTGGTCGGACAATCTTGGGGAGCGAAGGAGGGATCGCCCCCCCCCCCTCCCTGTATCCACTACTACTACATGTACCTTCATGTATTACCATTTTATTTTAAAATGCAAATAAATTGTGTTATGCACTGTGATTGTGTATTTAAAATGAACACCAAAAACAATCTTTAAACGTTTTTGTAAATGTAGATAGCTCAAAACTTTGTAGATGCGGATTCTAGTGGTATTAGCAGGAGTGCTTCAGCCCCTGAACATCCATATATTTATTTATTTATTTATTTATTTATTTATTTATTTATTTATTTATTTATTTATTTATTTATTTATTTATTTATTTATTTATTTATTTATTTATTTATTTATTTATTTATTTATTTATTTATTTATTTATTTATTTATTTATTTATTTATTTATTTATTTATTTATTTATTTATTTATTTATTTATTTATTTATTTATTTATTTATTTATTTATTTATTTATTTATTTATTTATTTATTTATTTATTTATTTATTTATTTATTTATTTATTTATTTATTTATTTATTTATTTATTTATTTATTTATTTATTTATTTATTTATTTATTTATTTATTTATTTATTTATTTATTTATTTATTTATTTATTTATTTATTTATTTATTTATTTATTTATTTATTTATTTATTTATTTATTTATTTATTTATTTATTTATTTATTTATTTATTTATTTATTTATTTATTTATTTATTTATTTATTTATTTATTTATTTATTTATTTATTTATTTATTTATTTATTTATTTATTTATTTATTTATTTATTTATTTATTTATTTATTTATTTATTTATTTATTTATTTATTTATTTATTTATTTATTTATTTATTTATTTATTTATTTATTTATTTATTTATTTATTTATTTATTTATTTATTTATTTATTTATTTATTTATTTATTTATTTATTTATTTATTTATTTATTTATTTATTTATTTATTTATTTATTTATTTATTTATTTATTTATTTATTTATTTATTTATTTAATGTCTATCCTATTCAGTTATAAAAACTGATTTACAAAGGAGGACCTTATACTCAGCGCCCCTGAGATGGGGGGGTCAGAGAGTAAAGCGGGGGGTCAATTGTCCACTTCCTGCCCCCCCCCCCCCCCCCAACGTTGTCACGCGCCTGTAAAGTCAAACGCAGCTGATCGCACTCACAACGCTCCAAGGTCCGTCAATCCCCTGGTGGAGGTTCGGTAAACCTCACGTTCGACGAGCCCCCGCTAGGGCATTTACGGACCTTGACAGCGTTCTCCTCTACCTTCGGTAATTATACACCACGCACATTACAATCACGCGAGGGATAAGAATTGATCTCCCAAAGCTAACGAACAAGCAATTCATTATTTTTTAGTACGATAATTAAGAGCTGTTTTATACGTTATTAACAAACTTTGTAAACACTTCGTAATCCTTAACAAATTTCCAAACTTTCAAGATTATTTTGGCTGTAAAAGACAAAGAATCTCCGTACAGCATTGTTGTAGTATCGACTGAGTAAGTTGACATAATGATCGCGGTTAATCAAACCGCATTTACATTTAACACTCAAACATTATTACTGTGCGTTATTCGCTCCAAAACCGAAGCGCGCAATATCCCAAACAAAACCAGTTTGTTACGCCAGCTGTGCTGTACTCATAGGGGGCATTCATGTGTGACTATGACGTCATAGGGGATTAATGACGTAGGCCTATCTACTGACAGGCAGGCTTGGGGTGATATACATGAGAATAGGTGCGGAGCCTGGCACGGGGGTACGCGGCGACAGATGTGCGTAACTTGGTAAAACTATGATCAAGTTTACTCCTGGGGGGGGGGGGGGGGGGGGCAGGAAGCCAGAACAATAACGGGTCGCGTGGCTTACAGAGGGTGCTGCCGCTGCCTGTAAATTGGAACTTGGGTTAACTTGACCATGAAAAGACGCCTGGGAGGGATTTGAAGGGGGCGGAGTGACGCGAGGGGGGGTGCAGGCAATGTGATAGAACAGCGGGAACAGCTGTGCGCTTTGACACAAGCCGTTTGGTTAATTGATCAAACTACAAGCAACGCGATAAAAAATGATTACTTGATGGGTTTCAGAGTGAGTCGGGCGTCCGTTGAACGCTGAAGTTTCGAGTGGAGGATCAACTATCAATTTCAGGAGAGGAAATGGGAATGTTGCGTCGTCAGTTACTACATAACTCGTATAATTATTGCACTTCCTAAACGGTTTCCCATCCGACCATTGTCATGATCTCGAGGTATTGTTACAAGAAGAGTGAGTAATATGCAATCATACAATCAACAGTTATGAGGAGAATACGACCTAAGGTGTGCGTCAGCGTACACGCGTACAAACGTACAAGCGTACAAGCGTACAAGCGTACAAGCGTACAAGCGTACGAGCGTACAAGCGTACGAGCGTACAAGCGTACAAGCGTACAAGCGTACAAGCGTACGAGCGTAAAAGCGTACAAGCGTACGAGCGTATAAGCGTACACTGGTACACGCGTATATAAGCGTACAAGCGTACACCGGTACACGCGTACAAGCGTACAAGCGTACAAGCGTACGAGCGTATAAGCGTACACATGTACACGCGTACAAGCGTACAAGCGTACACCGGTACAAGCGTACAAGCGTACGAGCGTACAGCGTACGAACGTATAAGCGTACACTGGTACACGCGTATATAAGCGTTCAAGTGTACACCAGTACACGCGTACAAGCGTACAAGCGTACAAGCGTACAAGTGTACACCGGTACACGCGTACAAGCGTACAAGCGTACAAGCGTATAAGCGTACACTGGTACACGCGTATATAAGCGTTCAAGTGTACACCGGTACACGCGTACAAGCGTACAAGCGTACAAGCGTACAAGCGTACAAGCGTACAAGCGTACAAGCGTACAAGCGTACACTGGTACACGCGTATATAATCGTTCAAGTGTACACCGGTACACGCGTACAAGCGTACAAGCGTACACCGGTACACGCGTACAAGCGTACAAGGGTACACCGGTACACGCGTACAAGCGTACACCGGTACACGCGTACAAGCGTACACCGGTACACGCGTACAAGCGTACAAGTGTACACCGGTACACGCGTACAAGCGTACAAGCGTACAAGCGTACGAGCGTACAAGCGTACAAGCGTACAAGCGTACGAGCGTACAAGCGTACGAGCGTACAAGCGTACAAGCGTACAAGCGTACGAGCGTACAAGCGTACAAGCGTACAAGCGTACGAGCGTACAAGCGTACAAGCGTACAAGCGTACAAGCGTACGAGCGTACAAGCGTACAAGCGTACAAGCGTACGAGCGTACAAGCGTACAAGCGTACTAGCGTACAAGCGTACAAGCGTACAAGCGTACTAGCGTACAAGCGTACAAGCGTACAAGCGTACAAGCGTACAAGCGTACAAGCGTACGAGCGTATAAGCGTACAAGCGTTGCGTACACGCACAATTGGGAATACGAAACTCGTAGCACAGACAACTAATTGTAGAAATTGTGTATCTGTGCTCGTATTCTTCAATCAGCGCTAATCTGAAGATTACCTGATCTGAAGATTAGGTTTGGTATTAATTTGACTTTCCCTTCTCTACCCCCCCCCCCCCCCCCCCCCCCCGCCCCTCTAGGAGTTTTAATGTAAAGATTAAAATATAATGGTGAAACATGTCGACGACTGTTCTCACAATTTGATAGAGATGATGATTGGGATTTACGACTTATAGAATGGAATATACAATTACATTGTATTACAATGACACACGACAGTGAAATGTAGCACAAATTCAATTCCAAAGCCGTTAAAAAGAAAAATAAACCTGATTAAATACATTTTCTCCAACCCTATCAACAGAAAACGTACATTTTATTATAAAACGAGTTATGTATATTTTAATTCCTGGGCTCCCTAATATAAAGCAATAAAACTTCATTCAAAATCGACACTTAATTCAAAATAATTGAAAATTTATTTTGTAAATAATATAATAACGGGAAAAAATTATCTCGGCTTGATGCGACCCCTTGAATAAACTCTACTAACTTCTCTGATACAGAAACAGAATACTCTGAGGTATTTAAAATAACAACTTGTTGCGTAAATGAAGAACAAATATAAGCCCTAATAAATAAAAACAAAAAATCAAATTTGTTTCTGATAGGCTGGATATCAGTACACCATCGTAGAGATAGCGGGAAGCCTAGCTGAGAGCACGACTATATGGCACGCTCCTTGCTTGGACGTTCCTCAAACACGTTATCTTGTTTTCCAATTAAATTTCATATCTGCTAAATGATTTGCACTGAGCAATGCTTTTTAAACCACCAGTAAGATATTGTATTGTCTAATATTAATTAAAAAGAAGTTGATCAGCGAAGGTAGCTTTAGCTATAACCGTTTATCTGAGACATTTAATTTCCTGATTAAAATAATAATTTCCCATTTAGCTTTTAAACTTTGTTCTCTCAAGTTGAGTGGGATGAAATGAGGGGAGCCGATATTTCGGAATTAACAACACAGAATATGTTATTTGGATTAAGGGTAGCTGTGATTGCAAACTAGGGTGCTGAGTCACCGGCTTGAGTTCTCCACCCCTTTCCCTTTCCCATCATATCATGTTTCATTACAAAACCAAATTATTTGGGTTGAGATAGATTTCACGCTAGAAACCTATATGACGTAGCAGCTACTGAGTTTCAACTATTGTAAGGGGGGCAGACACCCCTCCGATTTAGGGGTCCGGGCCTCTGTACGCGTATACACACTTACCAATCGGCACACATTTCATAATAGGGGGACCACAATTTGTTTGAACGTACCACAGACATGAATATAATACATCTGACCATGTGTTGCATATTATACAGTACTCATGTATAGAGCCCTACAGAAATAGTATTTTACCAAAATAAGTTTTGCAAAATGTAAATTTCGCGTTTTGATGGTGTTATGTTTATTAAGCGCATAACAAGCATAAAGAAAAAACGTTATTTAATCAATTTAGGAATATCATTCAAATTAATTCGAGTCATTTGTGTGTATACTAAACAGTATACTTTGTATTTATTTCCATCATATTTAACATTCTTCTGAGAGTTTTCTCTTACAATAACACTTATTTTTGGTCAATATTGGATTTATTTAACAGTTTTTCATTATTTCGATCTTATTTCGCGAATACAGAGATATGTCGTGGATTTCGTAGTTAAAGCTCCAAATCGCTTTATTTCGCGATTCAAAATTTGCATAACTAGCATGCTGACAAGTCTCATCCACAATTATCATTTTAAGAGGTAAAGCTACAGTTTTGTTTTATTTCGTAACGCGAATTTTTCAATTTTTCACTCATGTAGAGAGTGCGTTACATGACTGCGGTCCGGGTTCGATACCCGGGTGTTTATAGACTTGCTCTACGTCATAAACTATACAACAGTTAATTCGGCAATAGGTGAGACATAGCAATCTTGGTAGGGAGATAGCAAGCTACAATAGTTTGCCCAAAACAATTCAAAAGATACTTCCTTCATAAGTGTAGAGCTGAGTTTCAAAAGGAGACATGTCCACAGTTTTTTTACGAAAATGACTTTCATATCAATAATTAGTGGTGAAATTCTAGACCTAATCGATCATAATGCATATATTGTAACAGAATTGAGGTGCAATATCTTCTTAAAGTTGAGTGGTCGATCATAAGTTGATATGTCCACTGATGCAAACATGGACATGTCTTGTTTTGATAGAACATTTCTCTTCTTTTCTATTTGTGCATTGGACTTGTTTCCTTATTTTTGAAATACTTTAAAAAGTATAATTCCAGAAATTAAAAAAATGCCCTTAACTTCTAAGTTATAATGTGGTTAATATTAAACATATTTTTGAAGTGTTACTGTAAGAATCTGGCCTAGGCAGAATTTTGTGATTATCTTCTTAATGTTTCTGGCTGACACGTCTCGTTTTGAAACAGCTCCACAAGTTTCCTTCTCCTTCATTTCCCAAAGCGCTCCTTTGAGCATCTTCTTTTGATGTAAAACTAGTAGTTTACATCGTAAATTAACACAATTTGTATTTACTCCACGATAATTTCAGCTTTCACTTATAATTACATTCTAGCCTATTAACTAAAGTGAAGAGTGAAGAATGAAGTGCAAGTGTGGGAGCAGTGTAGCGTAGCTAACATAGTTTACAGTAGCCTTCAACACTGAAGCATGGTTCATGTCAGTCAGCGAGCAATGAGACATCTGTAGACCAGGCAGTGCACCATGTGACGTCGTCTTACCACACACAGTGCGAGGCCAGATCGGGAGGAGCGAGTTCGACTCCTGGTACTAGTTTAGTAGCAAATATGTAGCTTAGGCTGGTCCACACAGATTTTTAAGACATAATGCATAAGCTTTTAAGACGTTGTTTTTAGGGATCTGGTTCACATAGTTTCGTTTCGTTCAAGATAGGCCTAGTAAAGTGAAGTACTTTGTAACGTTTTATCCTCAGTTAAAACATCATTGTCATACAATACAAATTAATTAAAATTCGTATTATCCACAATTAATTATAATAGCCTTGTTTAAAACAATTCCTGCACATCTGACAATTAATTCGTAAGTATTATTAAAGAAGATGGTCCGTTGACTTGAGATTTAAGATTTAAGCGTAAAGTTGGACACCCTTCATAATCTTTGGTTGGACATTGCCCAACTTTATGACAACGAATAACGCATAAAAGGTACGTGTTTCCTATGACCCTTGTCTTAAAAATCTGTGTGGACCAGCCTTTACATGAGTAAACCAATACAATTGAACTATTATTTAACATTCTACTGTTTTATGCATATTAGGACAATAATTGAATGAATGGACAACAGCATAAAACATCCCAGGCACAGATACGTGTCATAGCATTCTCTCTCTCTCTCTCTTCCTCTCTTCTCTTTCTCTGGCTGGAAGAAAAGTAATACGGTTTTTCTCCACCTTCAACAAAACCTAAATCAAGCAATCAATCTTCCTTCCCCCCCCCCCCTATCTCCCCTCCCCTCCCCCGCCCATATCTCGTGTTCGAGCAGCAAGGATAATCGTGATATGCAACTGTGATTGAATGGCGAAAGAAAAGGTAAACTTTGAATTCATTACTTTCGCGATTTTCGTAAGAATAGGGAATATGCATGTTAATTTTTGTCGTCGTTACCAAATTAATGACGATGTTATGGAGTCAAAAATATTTCATTTTCCCATTTTCGTAAATATTTTCATTCAAGAGAGTGAGCTGAAAATTTCACAAATAATTATGGCGGGAAAAACAGGTCATGACGTCAGAACTGACTAACATCAATCAGCCTATCACACAAAGATAATCAAAGATTGTATTTGTGCCGAATATTTCACTCAAATTAGAGTATTTATAGTATTATTTGGTTCCATAATGAATAATAATTATTTGAAACAATCAATTTACACAATTAACATGATTATTTGTAATAATGAAACATAATTTCAGTGAATAATAGGTTTGTGAAGAGATCGGACAACAATGAATACGTTGTCTTTCCGATAATTGTGTAGTGTTGCAAGGCGGTGATTGGCAAACACACTCATACACAGTGATGTTTACTCAGTTATGACGTAACCATCCGTTTCACGACAAAAGCCCGGGAAAGAAGAAATGTTATACTTTGTAACGTTATAAAAATCAAACTGTGACGTTTTGAAGTGCGAAAAGTAGTTTGCCGGTATTTGTAGATGAGGGCCTGTCAACTTCACATGATCGAACCAATATCGGGAAATGTGGTATATTCCCTATTCCGGCGTAGACAGTAGCGCTGCCACAAATAGCGGCGGACCGCGGAAACATCAGTGTCGGTAATGAAGATCCTCCTTTAGGACGAGTGAACTGCTTTACCTACTCTGATACTCACTGAGTAAGGGCTGGTCCACACGGATTTTCAAGACATACGATTTAAGGTTTAACGTGTAGTCGTAAAGTTGGATCATAGGAAACACGTACTGGCGTTCATACAAAGTTTTAGTTTTAAGACTTTGTTTTTATTGTTGTTTTTAAAACAACGTCTTAAAACCTTATGCATTGTCTTAAAAATCTGTGTGGACCAGCCTTAAGTAAGCACGGCGTATGCGGTTTGAAAATCGCGCCTAATTCTTGCGTAACTCGCTAGGGCGCGACATCGCCGACAGGGGCAAACCGGTGGCGCTGCCATCGGCTACCTCGGAAGTATAATAGCCTACATGAGATTCAAACAGCTTCCTGCTGATTTGGCCTCAGGCTCCGATGTTCAATAATGGCCCCAGTCTTGTGCGAAACCGCTTTCCTAATGGGCTGTATACGATACATGTCAATCGAAGACAGGGGCGTATTGATGGGGGGGGGATGAAGCAATAACGCACAAAGAGTCAACGTTTTTGGGTCACCATAAATGCAAAACCTGATATGTGTAACTAATCACAAGCCAAAAATAAATAAATTTATAATAGCAATACACCATTTTGATTTTGTCTTTAATTTAGCGCCCCAAAGCACCCCAAACCCCATAAAATTTTTCTTTTCGGCACAATCGCTCAACTATGTCTGACTCCCCCCCCCCCCCCCCCCCTTACTAAAGAAATAGGTCCTACGCCCCTGATCGAAGAGGTTACATTTACCTTTTACCATTAGTTGGATTTAACTTTTGTCTGTTTTTATTTAGACACAATGTGTCTATGGTTGGATTGGATCTTTGATTGTTAAACATGAAATATCCAAAAATCCAATCCAGTGATTTAGATGCAAACTGTGACATGCCTGGCCATGGCCAACAGATAGAGGTGGTTCAACTATAACACGCGCGTTTCTAATTCAGAAGGTCGCCAGTTCGATACCGGTCACCGTAAATCTGACTGAAGGTTTTCTCCGAGGTTTTCACAGTTACAAGGCGAATGTTGGGATTGGGTCCTACTAACAGCCGTCAGGACATGCCTTCCCAACTGACTTAACACCCTAATATACCTAGCTAGTCACCTGAAGAGGGGCCCAAAGCTGGTGTTTACCCTACAGCAGACGTCTTATAACAATATTATCATGCCCGACAGTGGTGAGACGTACGCAGCATTTATTCAGGGGGCCTCGTCAATTTTCTAAGGTTTCTTTCAAAACAGACCAAATTCTAAAATTAGCTTTGTCCTTAATTAATAAAAATGGGTTTTTCCCAAATCCCAACTATCACAAATAACCAAGCCTCTCCTAAAGACGACACATTAATTTTAATTTTATTTTAATTTAAATTTTATTGGCAATTGCTATGAAATTGTATATTATCCAGTGTTAATATTAGAAATTAAAAACAGCAATTGTAATAGCTATACAAGTTTTAGATGTAGATCATAGGATATGTATAATTCTTCGTATGACACGTACAATATTATCAAGAAATAAATAAATAAACTAACAGGAGAAGAACAGAAATATATCCAGGTAATCTAACATTTAATTTTGTGAACAACGATGATGCACCCTATGGCAAAGTAGATTAGAGTAATTTGTAAGCTGTACAATGTTTTGAGTAATGTCTACGAAAAATTATAAAATGGTGGAACACAATTATATTTTTTTATAATTAGTTGCTATAAAACTTATTAAATAAAGGAAACATTAGTATTTCCTCAGATAATAAAAAACTACAAGGTCTTCTAATAGTCCTTGAGTGTTTGTAGAAAGTTAATCGCTTAATTGATCACCAGAGTGTGATTGTGGTCTGCTGTGTTTTGTTTTTATTGAGCATTTATTTCTGTAGCAATCTTCGCGCTTTCTCCGTTAAAGTTCTGTTGCGTTGGCAACCTTGGTTCGGATTCCTGTATCGTGTGCATTATTGATACAATCATTAAGTGCAGTTTAATTTAGCCATGCTTCGTATTTATAAAACCCGGCAGGATGTCTGAGTATTAATTGGTCGAGCGCTCATTATAGGTTCGTTTGATTTGGACCTTTTGTACTTTTTGCACTCACTCCATGTTACTTCATGGCAAAATGTACAAAAGGTGACGGTAAATCTAACGAACCTAATGATCCATGCTATTGCACTGATGCAACAATAATGGTTCGTATATCAAGTAGGGGATCACAGGTGATAATAGGCTAGCAGGCTAAGTGGTTAGTGGCTGTTATAGCCGCCGAAAGTGGACAGTATGTTAACCCCACTGGCGTACTATGTTCTTTTTTAATTTATTTTACGAAGAAATTTTTTTTTAATAACTAAACATTTAAATGAACTTTAAATGTTTTAAGTGTTTAAACATTTAAAAAAAGTGTTTAAAAAGGGTAAATACACCCCCGCCCCGCTTATAAACGTTCTGGTGGATACCCTCACCGCTCACCCTAACAGTAAAAATACTGTAGGAATTAAATCTTACGAAAAATAACTAAAATATTAATAAATTCATACCAGTAAATGTATAAAAATGACAAAAGTAAGTTAAATAAGAGATATCTTTAAACGAATAACATGCGCTGAAAATAATCACCAAAAAGAATAGTCAGGATACTTTATTTTACTTTTATTATTATCATGTAAGATTTATGTATAATAATATAACTACATATTATTATGTAGTGTGGTATATATTCTTTATTGGTTAAGTTTGGAGCGCTTTCGTGAGCTATTTTCTCTGTTACGAATTGCTGCTGTTAAAAACATTAGACATTTTAAGAACTTTCCATAGCTGACATATAGCTTATAAAGATAAACGTAGACATATAAAACATGTTATTGTAATTACATAGTCGGAAAATAAATTCTAAGCAATTCGTGAAAATTAGGTGTTTGATTTTTTTGCAACACACTGCGCAGTGAGAAGCTATATACTAAAGTCTAAACTCATACATTATCTTTCTGCTTGGATTGATTCATGTTGTGCTTTTGCTACCTTCTTCGTTGTGACTGGTCGCATAATCTAGCATTTGCCATTTTAACTATTCAAAGTTCATAGGATGCAACTAAAATGCTGTATAATTACTGAATAGTAAATGTGTTTTACATGGACGTGTTGATGTATCAAAGTTCCGAACGAGGTCTGTAGGGATTTGAGTTTACAAGTTATGTCGATCAAGTAATCACTTTAGTACATTAACCCAATAACACACGAACACCATTTCGACATTACTCCGTTAAGCGGTAATCATATCACAAACTAGTCGACGTGGTTAGAGCCGGTCACAGTGGCGTATACAGGGGGCTGGGGGGTGGGGGGATACAGCCCACCGAAGTACATCGTCTACATATGAATGTGGGTAAATATTAAACATAACATTCATAAAACTAATCAATTCAATTCAATTTCAATTTTCAGATTATTTTATTCCCATAAATCATAAACATACTTCCACCATAGTACATACTAACAATAAACGTTAATGAAACACATGAGAACAAAATATAAATATTACGTATACGTGCAACAAACTGACAACCTTGCTATGGGAAGCTCGCATAAGGAAAAGAATCCTTGTGGTCGAACTGACAATGTAATTCAAATATTTACACATAACGGACAGTCAATGGAACGAAAGGAATCACATTAAAAAAAATACAGAACAGAATCGTTTATTTAGTTTTTCTAAACAACGCAGTACAGACAACGTGTGTGTTGTTAGGTACTTTTTAACAAGAAATAATTTCTCCATGAACGAGTATTTTTTAAATTTAAAATTTAAATTTCTGAGACAGAAATTTTAAGTTGTAATAAAGATGAAATACATTTGATCCATTATAACTCAGATGTTTTGCGTTCAATGATTTTTTAATGGTAACAACACTTGATATGTCCATTGTCAACACTCGTTTTTTGAACGCCCCTCCCCCCCTCCCCCAAAGAAATAAAGCCACGTCACATATGGTTTTATCTTTCGTGGTCGGGTTTTACCTAATGAACTCTGGTTCCCCCGCACCTCGCGCTCTAAGTGAGCCTAAATGAAGATAAAGCTATTTAATTATTGATGTTAAGTGTACTTAGGAAACTTTAAACGAGTGTTACTAGAAACTTTGGCTGGTAGAATGGGCTCAGCGTGTAAGCGGGCCGCATAATGGATTCACACACAACGAAAACGTAAATTTCGGCCTCGGTTAAAGTGGGACCATGCAAGGTCTAAAATATGCAAGTCGCTTAAAAAACATTTTATAGAGATTGGAGTTGTTGTCAACACTAATAGAAATGTCAGTTGGTCGAGAGGCAATACATAAATTATAAAAAGTAGAAACATTGTTACTAGGTAGTGGACACCACTCATGAGATCATAACAATGGGTTTGTAGATACATTTGTGCACAATATGCGTCTTGAATTTTAAATTGTTTCGCATTCTCCGACATAAAAAAAACAAAAAATTAAAATATAAAAACGAAAAAATACAAAAAAAAATAATCATAAAAAAAAAATAGATCGAGTGCCACAAGAGAATAATGGAGACGCTCGCTTCGCTCGCACACTTTATAACACTTTATATCTTGCTGCCACCACGGTTGTCAAGTTGAAGACCACTGTTAAGACCTAGTTGCTGTTACTCTTATTATCAAGAAGAATTATTGGTATCAAGAACACCGCCTGTATTTTTTTAGATTGTCGTAATGAGGTATCACATTTTTTAAGGATTTATATTTGTTTATTAAAAGTCGCCCAATGAGTGAGTGAATTGTTCCAACGTCTTTACCTCCACTGAAGAAACAATGCCCTGATATTTGATTTAATTACCAAAAGCAGATATCAAACAAATCACTATGGTTATTACTATTAATCCCATTTGATTCTATAACAAAATTTGTGAGTGCATATTCAATTTATGAAGTGACATCGATCAGTAAGTTTACTTTGAAGTTTGAAGGTTACGGTACCAATAATTCGTTTGTGTCCAGTTCCGCTCTAGATACAACATCACTCGAACATGAAATACAAGAAAACACAATAATCGCGTATAGATGTTGATAAATAAAATGTAATACTTCATTTCATACTTTGTGTAACAAACTATACAAACTGATCTGCGGTTGAAGGAATTAATTATGAAGAATGCTGTACAATATAAGAGTTATGATTTATGGACACTTTTTCGTTAATGATTTCCTAATCTCCCGCAATTTGCATATCTCATCAGTGTGAATCATGATTAGACGGTGGCAGTGACATAACTAAGACCCCAGCCCCCCTCAACCCTCCCCCGTTTTTACGACCCTACCCACCCCGTCCCTCGCCCACACAAAAACTTATGTGAGATTCAACTTTTTTAAAGCAGTTTTACACTTTTTTACGATATTTTCTGACTCCCCTTTCTCCGTCTTTTCGACGCACCACTTATGCCTCTTCTACAGATGTCGTCACTACACGTGTTCTACACTCGTTCTACACTACAGTTGTTCTACACTACAGTCGTTCTACATTACAGTGTTCTACACTACAGTGTTCTACACTACAGTCGTTCTACACTACAGTCGTTCTACATTACAGTGTTCTACACTACAGTGTTCGACACTACAGTCGTTCTACATTACAGTGTTCTACACTACAGTGTTCTACACTACAGTCGTTCTACACTACAGTGTTCGACACTACAGTCGTTCTACACTACAGTGTTCGACACTACAGTGTTCTACACTACAGTCGTTCTACACTACAGTGTTCTACACTACAGTCGTTCTACACTACAGTGTTCGACACTACAGTGTTCTACACTACAGTCGTTCTACACTACAGTCGTTCTACACTACAGTGTTCGACACTACAGTGTTCGACACTACAGTGTTCGACACTACAGTGTTCGACACTACAGTGTTCTACACTACAGTCGTTCTACACTACAGTCGTTCTACACTACAGTCGTTCTACACTACAGGCATGATGATCGAGTACAGACAATTAAGCGGTTATTATCGTCATGAAGCAATAATGCGACACAAACTTTTCCGTTACCCAGCTGATTTTTCATAACAGCTAAATGAAGCGTCAACAGTTTTCACGGCAATTCAGGCATAGATTTTGTGATTTTATGAAAGTAGATATAATAATAGTACATTACTTTGTTTTAATGGGTTTTGGGGACAACAAGTTGAAAAATAAATGTGTCTAGTTATAATAATGTTTTAACTTAATCATTTTAATTGTAGAAATATTATTGTCTCATACATTCCCCTAAAGCATTGACAACCCCCCCCCCCCCCCCCGCCCACGTCTCCTTAGTTACGCCCGTCGTGAAACGGCAGCGTTCTATTAGTAGTAAGTTTTGTAATTTTGCCGCCTACGCCGCAACTTGTGGCTTCCAGTAGTGCGTAGGGGTGGTAGGGTCGCAGCTAAAGTAGCCGCCACTTTTAGTCGGAACCAAACCGGACGCTGAAGACGGGAGCATCAATTCAACGCGCGCGACTTGAAAACTGTCGTCAGTGTTGCCCGATCCACCCTACCTTCCTTGAAGAGACGCGTGCGTTACGGTGCATCCTCCGTACAGACAAGGGAAATGCGACAACACAGCTTTGCAGAAAAACATCTGCTCAAGAAAGTATCCAATTGGCTGGTCAGGTAGTACCCCTCACCCCTCGCGAACCTTCGCGGACCGCCGTGACCACGTGCAGCGCACAAAAGTCGCCCTTACGAACACTATTTTGAAACAACCGCGTAGAGAGACATACCTAACCCACCTCATAAGTCACTTCCAGTTGGTTCCGACTAAGAGTGGCGTCCACTATAGCAGGCAGGCACACGACACTGGTAAATCCCACCCCTCTCTGTATCCAGCGTGCGTGGCTGCAGAAGCTTCAGATCAATATTATTTCTCCCCTAGACGTAGAATTCACTCGAAATTTACCGACCAAGCGGGGGAGAGAGTGAGTGTGAGTGCTGGGACAAGGTGGAAGAAATAGAAGAACCCTCCCAACAACGAACTTGCCGTAATGGATTAAAGCAGGAAAGTAGTATTACTACCTTCCCACTCCCAAACATTGTGAATTTTATTCGGAAATATCGAAAATCTCAGTTGGTAAAGCAAGAAATAGATGCGTACAAATGTGGATGTGTACATCACATCGGCGGAGTAATAGTTACAGTATAACACACAAGTATTATAAGTTACTCTTTGTTACCGTTCGAGCTCTCTGGTCGAAGAAAAACACCGCCATTTTTACAGCGACGGAAACAAAAATACGTCACAACTTTACGTCGTGAACGTCTGTAGCTGTAGGCAATATATTCTTACATATATTCCTGAGTATGATCACAATCACTTGTTATGTTAGTTTCATTCCCCTCATTCTAATCTATAGGCTTACTGCCTTTCTGAAATCATCAGCCAATGAACTTTCCTCCATCTTCGACTATTCATAATTCCCACGTGACGTCACAGCGGCCATGATTGCGACACAATTGATGAGGACCAATCCTAGATCATTGGCAAATACTATTCAAATTTCACATAAATAAGCCTAACCTCGAATTTAAAGAGTAAACATAAGTAATAAAAAGATTAAAAATTACCCCACATCAATTTTATTTCAAAAACAGGCTGAATTTTAAAGAACTAAGAATTTATTAGTTCTACCACAACAGGCTTCAATTGTTTCTCCATGGCAATATCAACGTTTGATCACAAATGTGGCCGCCACGCGCAAAGATGTGACGTACGTGCTATCTATGAATTATTATTATTTTTCATTTTGTATTGTGTTATTCAAAGTTTAACTTTTTTGAGCCCAATACAAATTAAAGCCAATGAATAATATGAGATTACATAAACTGAATTATGTTGCGTTATGAATAGTGTATCACACTTACTGTTGACGACTTCGCTTAGAGATATTTATTGACAGTGACAGAACCTATTAACAACGTAGATGAACTTTCAACCATCTTGGTGATGTTATACGTAAAAAGATACTTCCAAAAGTTTAGAATTAAGCTTCACTACGACGTGATCAGCAAATACCGTTTAGGTCCCAATTTAGCAAACTTTTTAATCGGTCGTTTAACTAATCTCGGATTAGTTACCATGGTTTCAACAAACATAACATAAGAAACGCATGGTGGCTTCTACCGGGCGCCATTTTTGATCTCCGATTAACAGAAAATCGCAGAGGCGTGCATAATCTTTACCTGTGGTATATTCTTGGAAAGTGCTAATCTAGTTTATGAATAGGCTAAAATATACGTTTCTGTTTAGGTTTCGATAACTGCCACGTGCTTCAATTAATAAACGAGAACTTCATGTTGTGTTACCCGCTCGCTGACACGGTTATCCTCGCTGCATGAGCATAGATCGGTCGGTAGTCCAATCTTATTCTTAATCTTCAATAATTGAGGTAAACTGGTTCCATAGCAACATTTTGAACGTTGAAGTCATAGATGAGTGAGTCACAGCCAATCAGCGGGTAGCTTTTTCTAATGCTTAGGTTTGGTTGGACAATGCCTCACTCATTTATGACGTCAGCATTCACAAGGTTGATATGGAACGACTTTAAATTTCTACACACAACTCACAATAGTAAGGGCTGCCGAAGAATTCATGTGGCATTATCAATTCAAAGTCTAGACGCCTTCCTGTCAAAATGCGGAGTTCAGCCGTTTTATGCGTTTGTCGACTTTAGTGGCCCCGGTTGTGACAACCATTACTTTTGTCATTTACGTGCAGACTAAACAATTCTATTTGATCTCGTTTCCATTTCACAAGATCTAGTTGTCGCTTATCATTACTTTACTTTACTTTACTTTATTGTAATTAAGGCCAGTGTAGGGCACAATGCCCTCTTTAGCCTGATGAGTGATGAGTGATGAATGATAATGAGGAAGGGAGGAGGGGAAGCCTGGTACCGGCACGTAGCCTACTCCTATCGAAAAGTACCAAGGGGACCATCGGCTTTACGTCCCATCCGAAAGGACGGTGTAACTTTGACCAGTCATATAGGTTCCTCCACTAACCTGGACTGCCGAGCAGTTGACGAGAAGAACGAAGCTGTTACACAAGCTTTCGAACCCTCCAATCAGCTCCAACCAACGGTAACTAGTGTTTCAGAGGAGAGTGGTCACCCATACACCTCCTGACCTAGCCCGAGGTTGCTTAAAAGCTTAAAAGGTAAAGTGTTTTTTTTTATACTCTCCTCCCTTCCCCCACCCCTCAAAGATTTGTTTTGCTCTGTCATGAAAAACACGAATAATGCAAATTTCGGTGCTATTCACCAATTTATTCCAATTTCGGTGTAATATTGATCAAAACAATCATTGTATGTAATATTAATTTACATGCTCATTTTGTGAAATAAAATCATTGCTGCACATTTTAGTTTTAGCGTCGTTCGCGAATTTCACGGACCAAAGCATCAATTTCCCTAAATCTGTGCTCCACTTTTCAAATTAACATTTGTCTGTATTTCTATACTAATATCCATCACAGCCTCGTCTCATAATTGATAACCGAATCTCTCACCGGTTGTGTTGGTCGTATGTTCAGCAAGTTGAGGAACGTTCCCGTGTCGGCTCTCGTACCAGAATTTGTTAACACAATATTGCAGAGGTGGAGATATCAGAATTACAGATTCAATCAATCTTTGGAATTCCTAAGGGATTCTCTTGAAAGAAATTTCTCCTGGCTGGGTTTTGTTGGTCTATTGCCCGTTTGGAAGTTTTCCAAAACAGTGGTGGCTCCCAGCGGATCGTAATTCTATTAGATTACCTCTTTGGCGATACCACCACCTTTCTTTACATACGCTACACCCTGCGCTCGTATTTCAGGGGCTTATTTATTTTTAAAGGGTTGGTAGAACGTACCCGTGAACGGGCGCGCGGGGAGTAGAGAAGAAACCATATCCAGGTCAGGAGACGCTGATCTTTACTGGTTTAATTAAAACGAATGTTTACTTAACCGACACAATTACTCTTGTTTTGATCTCTGCTTTAACAACCCACATGGTAATAGTTTGTAAAGCACAATATTTACAAGTGCATAAACACTCTTGTAGTGTGTTGGATTAAAAAACCTTTAATGTTGAGCGGAAAAGGATGCCCCCTCCCCCCTTCGCCCCTTCGTGACCACAGCCCCCCGGAATAAACCTCTCGTGCGTAACTGTTCATTTATTTATTTTCCAACATCGTAGTAAATAGTAATCTTGTCCTGTATTTTCAGTAATGCTACCACTTTCCTTTTATTTTCTCTTCTTTTCTCTTCTTCCCCATAATCTTGCGGATTAACCGTCCCATAGGGACTGGAGCATTTCCGTAAAGACAAACATATTTTGTTTTGTGTTGTCTTCAAGTATTGAATAGAGATAAACACCATGTTTGTAGGTGAGCTGCTTCGGAACACTAAGACCTTCTTCAGGTGATAAGACATCTTTATTTCATTTCATTTTTATTTTGTAAAACAAAAATGGCGAGGTTTTCTACAATATAGCCCGGAAACAAGAACTGTGACGGGAATAACTTGAGATTACAAGAAATCTAAGATGCAAATCTTGGTTTTGCATCTGATAAAGATTGTGAAGTTGTGTTTGTTTGATTCGGTGTTGTTCTTTTTGACATGTGACAGTGGTTACGTAAAGATTATAATGGATCGTGTATATTTTAGCTGTGAATATGGCTGACTACCTCTTCCCGGGAACGAGAAGATATGAGCTTTGGTCTTTTTTACCGTTCTCGGTCCTGGGGTCTAGTAAGAAAAAGGTACTACTATGCATGAGTGGATTGGATACCTGGGCCTGGATTCACAGAAGGTCCCAAGTATGTTTCTGGTCTTAACTTAAGACCTTACTTTGGACCTCCTGCAAAACCAGAACCTATCACATGAGAAGTTACTAATTCCTGGGTAGAACAATGACGCAATGAGCATTCCAATAATATGTTTAAAAGACTGATCTCAGATTTTCCTGGATTCACAAGAGGTTCAAAGTTAGGCCGGTCTTAGAGATAAGACCAGAAAAAGACTGAAAAGTTATTTTGAATCCGGACCCTGGTTACTCACGGCCGGCCTTCTCGTTACCATTACCGTTGTCGATCCAAGACTATTGTGCATTGACCACAGTGTACAACTGTACATATAGTTCCGTCAAATTAACTTGCAAGGTGTTGTCGTCATGGATTATGTAATAGTGAAGTGACGCGTGTGACAACTACCAACCTAAATCTTGTTGCATCCCGTTCTCCTGCCTCAGGTATTGTAGTGATAATATCGCCCGCATGTTGTCAGACGTGCTGAGGTCACATTCTATTCACGGTTGGTTCAGTCAATGCAGTGGACAATAACAATACAGGTATCGGGAAATCCCGCAGTGAATACCGTTAAAAGAGACCGTGCGGAGCGACCGTCTCTTCTCAGAATTATAGGGGACACCTTGCTTCTTACGGCGTGGCCAGTATAGGATGTGAGAACAGTTGAGACGGTAAGATCAAGGGTTATGTCCCACAAATGGCTTTTGACTGAGCAAACCCTTCGAAAAACTCTTTAGTCTTGATACGATTGGATTCCGTCATATACGAAGACATTTTTAAAGTAACATTTCATAATGACAAATAAGAAGGGTAAATGTATTGGTATACAATATGCAGATGGTCAGATAAAAACGAAGGTAATGCCAAGTTGGTCAGATAGGTAATGTACAGAAGGATGGACATACAATAATTTATATCTGATTCAAATAGAGTATTGACTAACTTTATTCGCCTTACTAATGTCAGAACAGTTTTCATAAAAAAAAAACTAACTTTGAATTGAATGTTGATATTGAATTGCTATGAAAATCGTGAGGATTTTCTCCCAAACAAAAACCCAACAATAAACTGAAGGCTCAAGCATTGAGATACGGCTGAATTCATTTATTGCAAACGTAATCTGTTTGCAAATGGAGCTAATCCTTCAGCCAATCTAGCGACAAATTGAAATCTATTGAAATGGGCTGGGACACTGTTTTTTCTTCTGAAATGTACCATTGAAATCGTTTTTTGATTGAAGCTCAATATACCACTTTCGGTAGGTATTCGTAGAGAAATTCATTACAAAATACCGAGCTACCGAGTAACCTTGTACATAATGGCTGCGAAACACTTTTCAAACGCTATATACCATCAACATTTCAATTTCCCTCAATTTTCTTTTTCCAAAGGTTGGTATTCGGAGCTTCGTCGCCTGGCACACTGTAAGTCAGTTCAATGTCAGTGCTGAATCGTTCTTTTGTAGCCGATTAAGTCAGCGTGAACATTTTAATGGGGTTCACCTGTAATTAAAACTTCGCTATAGTGTATAACCAGTGCTTGAGATTTCTACGATGGTTTGCTACACTGGCCAGTGTAGGACCCAGTGTAAGACAGGAGAACGAAGCTCATAAGTTTTTAGTGTTTTTTTTTTTTTTTTTGTTTTTTTTTATGAAAAACTCAATTTATTAAATTAGAATAAATTTAATAAATTTACTAACTTAAATGTATGAAACGGAGTCAAGATATATATATATATATATATTAAATTTTAAGCATTTAACAAATTACATACATTGTGTATAAAATAAAAATTCTCCAAGTTGATAACTCTCAACATTCAAACATAAAAAAAAAACAATGATTTGACTGTGGATATAGCAGATATGTATAAAATGAGGAAAAAAAAGTTGAAAAAACTCCGTCGGAAGAAATAAATTAGTGGACACAAATTATTATTGCTGCTTTTTATACAACTCTTTACAACTCTCTTGAAATGAAATAGACTTTTGTTAAATAGTACAAAATAACAAAATTAAAGTAAAACGTGTTCCATACGTTTATCTTTGTACCTTTTAAATATTATATTAAACACACAGGAGAGATATTGATTGCTTCAGTTTAGCAGCCCCGCCAGTCAGCTACTTGTTGACTACGATGACTATGTGATGACTATGCCTGTAGTAAACACAGGAGAGGTATTGATTGCTTCAGTTTACCAGCCCCGCTAGTCAGCTACTTGTTGACTACGATGACTATGTGATGACTATGCCTGTAGTAAACACAGGAGAGGTATTGATTGCTTCAGTTTAGCAGCCCCGCTAGTCAGCTACTTGTTGACTACGATGACTATGTGATGACTATGCCTGTAGTAAACACAGGAGAGATATTGATTGCTTCAGTTTAGCAGCCCCGCTAGTCAGCTACTTGTTGACTACGATGACTATGTGATGACTATGCCTGTAGTAAACACAGGAGAGGTATTGATTGCTTCAGTTTAGCAGCCCCGCTAGTCAGCTACTTGTTGACTACGATGACTATGTGATGACTATGCCTGTAGTAAACACAGGAGAGGTATTGATTGCTTCAGTTTAGCAGCCCCGCTAGTCAGCTACTTGTTGACTACGATGACTATGTGATGACTATGCCTGTAGTAAACACAGTAGGGTATTGATTGCTTCAGTTTAGCAGCCCCGCTAGTCAGCTACTTGTTGACTACGATGACTATGTGATGACTATGTGATGACTATGTGATGACTATGCCTGTAGTAAACACAGGAGAGGTATTGATTGCTTCAGTTTAGCAGCCCCGCTAGTCAGCTACTTGTTGACTACGATGACTATGTGATGACTATGCCTGTAGTAGCCTAAACACAGTAGGGTATTGATTGCTTCAGTTTAGCAGCCCCGCTAGTCAGCTACTTGTTGACTACGATGACTATGTGATGACTATGTGATGACTATGTGATGACTATGTGATGACTATGCCTGTAGTAAACACAGGAGAGGTATTGATTGCTTCAGTTTAGCAGCCCCACTAGTCAGCTACTTGTTGACTACGATGACTATGTGATGACTATGCCTGTAGTAAACACAGGAGAGGTATTGATTGCTTCAGTTTAGCAGCCCCGCTAGTCAGCTACTTGTTGACTACGATGACTATGTGATGACTATGCCTGTAGTAAACACAGGAGAGGTATTGATTGCTTCAGTTTAGCAGCCCCGCTAGTCAGCTACTTGTTGACTACGATGACTATGTGATGACTATGCCTGTAGTAAACACAGGAGAGGTATTGATTGCTTCAGTTTACCAGCCCCGCTAGTCAGCTACTTGTTGACTACGATGACTATGTGATGACTATGCCTGTAGTAAACACAGGAGAGGTATTGATTGCTTCAGTTTAGCAGCCCCGCTAGTCAGCTACTTGTTGACTACGATGACTATGTGATGACTATGCCTGTAGTAAACACAGGAGAGGTATTGATTGCTTCAGTTTAGCAGCCCCGCTAGTCAGGTACTTGTTGACTACGATGACTATGTGATGACTATGCCTGTAGTAAACACAGAAGAGGTATTGATTGCTTCAGTTTAGCAGCCCCGCTAGTCAGCTACTTGTTGACTACGATGACTATGTGATGACTATGCCTGTAGTAAACACAGGAGAGGTATTGATTGCTTCAGTTTAGCAGCCCCGCTAGTCAGCTACTTGTTGACTACGATGACTATGTGATGACTATGCCTGTAGTAAACACAGGAGAGGTATTGATTGCTTCAGTTTAGCAGCCCCGCTAGTCAGCTACTTGTTGACTACGATGACTATGTGATGACTATGCCTGTAGTAAACACAGGAGAGGTATTGATTGCTTCAGTTTAGCAGCCCCGCTAGTCAGCTACTTGTTGACTACGATGACTATGTGATGACTATGCCTGTAGTAAACACAGGAGAGGTATTGATTGCTTCAGTTTAGCAGCCCCGCTAGTCAGCTACTTGTTGACTACGATGACTATGTGATGACTATGCCTGTAGTAAACACAGGAGAGGTATTGATTGCTTCAGTTTAGCAGCCCCGCTAGTCAGCTACTTGTTGACTACGATGACTATGTGATGACTATGCCTGTAGTAAACACAGGAGAGGTATTGATTGCTTCAGTTTAGCAGCCCCGCTAGTCAGCTACTTGTTGACTACGATGACTATGTGATGACTATGCCTGTAGTAAACACAGGAGAGGTATTGATTGCTTCAGTTTAGCAGCCCCGCTAGTCAGCTACTTGTTGACTACGATGACTATGTGATGACTATGCCTGTAGTTAACACAGGAGAGGTATTGATTGCTTCAGTTTAGCAGCTCCGCTAGTCAGCTACTTGTTGACTACGATGACTATGTGATGACTATGCCTGTAGTAAACACAGGAGAGGTATTGATTGCTTCAGTTTACCAGCCCCGCTAGTCAGCTACTTGTTGACTACGATGACTATGACTATGTGATGACTATGCCTGTAGTAAACACAGGAGAGGTATTGATTGCTTCAGTTTAGCAGCCCCGCTAGTCAGCTACTTGTTGACTACGATGACTATGTGATGACTATGCCTGTAGTAAACACAGGAGAGGTATTGATTGCTTCAGTTTAGCAGCCCCACTAGTCAGCTACTTGTTGACTACGATGACTATGTGATGACTATGCCTGTAGTAAACACAGGAGAGGTATTGATTGCTTCAGTTTAGCAGCCCCGCTAGTCAGCTACTTGTTGACTACGATGACTATGTGATGACTATGCCTGTAGTAAACACAGGAGAGGTATTGATTGCTTCAGTTTAGCAGCCCCGCTAGTCAGCTATTTGTTGACTACGATGACTATGTGATGACTATGCCTGTAGTAAACACAGGAGAGGTATTGATTGCTACAGTTTAGCAGCCCCACTAGTCAGCTACTTGTTGACTACGACGAATGGGAAGCTTTTTTTAACGAGGCTAAAGATGACGACATCCCATGATTCACCAATGACTAGTACGTGAAAATTGAATTACTTTTAAGCCGCGGGCAACATAGAGCGCGAATGTTGTGGGTGGTTGGGGGTGTCGGGGGTGGGGGGGGGGGGGGGTGGAGGGGGTTGTCATACCCAATAAACGCTTTTCAAATCCTGTTAGATTGTCCCCAAACCTTTGCAGTACGCCACCGTGGCCTACCATACATGAAAACTAAATATAATAATTCGATTTTTTTTTCTGTTACCCTCCTATTACAGATAATAAATTATACGACAAAATGTATTTTATTTATACATGTGTATGTTTATGTTTAATAACACAATTTACTATCTGTTTTTATTATGTTTTATAGCAAATGATACAATGTATACAGCAAAATATATATTATTGAATACATATGTGTAAACAAACAACAAAATCAAACAATTTATTATCTGTGCTCGAACTGTTGCTCCACCATCGAGAATGGCCATCTTTCAAACTAAATAATAATAGCAGCATTTAACTATAATGACGAATAAGATGACTAAAATACTTACAAACTTACTTGTTGCTTCCACTTTCGTTACGTTACGATAATTTATACAGTTGTTCCACAGCAACCTTGTGGACGCTGACGTGATCTCAAAGATGAGTTGGCCAATGGCCATGAGTGGCCATTGGCCAACCAAATGTCAGTACTTGAAAAGCCACCCGCTGATTGGCTCCGACTCACTCATCTATGACATCAGCATTGACAAGGTTGCTGTGGAACCACTTTAGGTCTACCAGTTATTGACAGATGTGTGTACGAGTCAACCATTGAGAAGAGAGTGATGGTACATCAGGCGCAGAGGAGAGGGAAGGGGGGGATGGGGGAGATTCCCCCCACCCCACTTTTTTCTCCGACCCACCCAATTTAGCACCCAGTCACGTCAAACATCCCTACATGCACAACCATAGAAAACGATTTTGTTTTTTAAATTTCGTATCTCCCGCGCTCTATCTTAACCGGGGTAAACATTCACCATTACATTTCATATTTCATCAGTGAATTTTTGCAGAAACACATAGGCCCCCACGCTCCGTAGAAAGCCATGAGTCTTCCTCACAAGATACATACCCTCCTCTGCCATTTTGTTTGCACTTTGTAGCATTACAAAGTAAAAGCACATGGGTGCCTGAAGGTATGCGATGAGATCAGTGGCGTAATTAGGGAAGGGTAGGTTTAACACCCGCAAGACGTTTTTATTTAAACCTAAAAATTGAGAAGTAAATAATACAGCAAAAAAAATCGCCTTTGGCCAAAAGGTCTCCGGCGGCTGGGGCTCCGCCCCAGACCCCGCGAATTGTTCGCAATCCCCCCCCCCCCCCACTTCATAGTCTGTTCGTTTGTCGTGCTCCAGAGTAAATAAGAGTTACTCCGATATTCCTACAATCAGAGTAACAATGTCACAACAATAAAAACAAAAGACAACAGCTTACTCTGCCTGATCTAGATCAGTCAGAATAAGACAAACGAACAGATCTACAGATCCTACGCGCCTAATGGTACATCAGAATCCATCTCATGTTTTGAGTGACTGCTGCAGTGCTGCACTGTACCCCATATAGTGATAGCTTGAGTCGCCTGTGGCTGTTAGTCCACACAAGCCTGTCACAGTTGATTGTGTGGGTGGACTCATCCATCCCTCCCTCTGATCCCCTCGCCAACTATTGGTTCTGCATAAACATGAGACGTCAAGCTAAATACCAATCAGCCACATGGCTAGATTGTAATTTCAGTCTATAAGCCTTTTGTAATCTCGATCTGAAGGGGTCAGCCTATATAGCATCATTTAGAACCTTCTTAAAATTAATTTCTAAATTAATTTCATTCATCTATTCAATTTGTATTTAACGTTATTAAATTATTTAACTTCGAGTTCAGTGTTAAGACCTATTTTGATGTAGATTACATGTTTTGACCAGTTGTTATGCAGATATATTATATATATACATACATGAACCCTCAGAATTTATTTGAGCCATATCCTTTTTTCGTTTTTGTGTAATACTTTCAGAGGTGTTTTGGTTGTTTATTTGTGTCGTACGAAAATCAGCTGGTTCTGTATTTTTTGGTTAACAGTGATTTTACAGTGATAAACCAAATGTGAATTTTTTATGGTGCAAGTAAGCATTAAAATACAACAAAAGTATTAATATTTGTGCACAGAAAAGAACACTTGCTATGGCACAAATAAGTTTTGAATTGACACATGTTTTGTAGTAGTATATTATGTTTTGTAAGTTTATAACTACCACTGACCACTACTAGTAGATGGACTATACTTTCTGGTTCGTTTTTTTTTTTACAAGCACACATTGTTAAGAGGCAATATTTGTGCGCACTTACAAGATAAATTATTGTTTTACTCGATAAAAAAAGTACCTTTTACATTGTTTTAATATTTACAAATTTTCACTTTTATGTTAAAAGCTTTTATTTTGTATTACTAAAATGGAATAAGCGTATGATAGACGAGGAAGAAGGAATGTGATAGTTAAAAAAAATATGCACGAGGGGTTAAATTGTGGATACCGGTCACCATCGAGGGGAGAGGGGGAAAAAGGTGAGATTTCAACACCTATCTTGTTATCAACAATGCTCACAGTCATAGAGATCATACCCTGTACGTACCAAAGTCCATCGATCCCCTGGCAGAGGTTCGGTTTGAGAGTTCGACGAGTCCCCGCCAGGGTATTTACGGACCTTGCGTACTTGGTAAAGTCAACTCTGTGAATATACTAAAGCTGTTTACATTCATTTCCCAACAACTCAGATTGACGGAGAAAGTTTGTGTTTGTAAAATTGTTTGTAATCAAACATAGCCTACTCTAGAAGCTCAAAGTGCTCCAACCAAAGCAAAGCAAAGCCAAGGCTCTTTGAAATGTCAAGTGTTTGCTAAGAGCCCTGTTCAATTATCAGAGTACTTAGAGAGTAAAAAAAAAAAAGAGCTCGGTCATATCATCGGTCGATCGAATCTAGTGCGGCGGGAATCGCGACATGTGTTCATCCTGCCACCTCACACCCTTGTTCTTAGTTACCCCAGCGAGCAGGGACTGACTCATCGCCATTAGCTCCCATACACACCGGGCTACCCCATCTTGTGCGGATAACAACAATGGAGCTCACGTCACACCTCAGTAGTCTCACAGATTCGTAATCATAGCAATTACGCGACCATTGTTCGCTGTTTGATGAGTAGGTTAGTTAGATGATGAGTGGGTGACCGTCCACCGCTGGGGCCTAAACCCAATTCTAGAGCGGATACGCAGGCGGAGTGACGGTTTTCATTACTTGTCTTAGATACTTTTTAGCGATTTGGTATTACTTAATTAAGTATAATTTGGTGTATATATAATATATATATATATATATATATATATATATATATATATATATGATTTCTTAGATTTTGTTGGTTGCAAAATGTAAAGTAAGAAAACCTTTTTCGGTTAAACCAATCCAAAATTGTATTTAAAAGAATAAGTCAACGTTAAATAAAATTTTGTATTGGTTTAACCGAAAAATGTTTTCTTACTTTATATATATATATATATATATATATATATATATATGTGATTTCTTAGATTTGGTTGGTTGCAAAATGTATAGCACGAAAACATTTAACGGTAAACCCAATCCAACGTTTATTTATACAAAATAAATGTCAACATTTCGACGACTTGTAGAGTCGTCCTTTTCAAGATATAGGTCACTAGCAACACCAAAAGACAACAATGAAACAAATGAATTGAATCGATGGACAACAACAAGCTGTCAACAAATAATTTCTTCTGATTTTGAAAAACACAACAAAAAACAAACAAATACACATACAAAACTTTCACCTAGTCGTTGTCTATCATTAAAAGTTTTAAATGGCGAGCAGTTACTATTGCTACACTTGTTTTTATTTCTATGGTTGTCATTTTATTATTTTGACAGCTGATTGCTTGTCCATCAGTTCAATTCATTTGTTCCATTGTTGTCTGTTGGTGTTGCTAGTGCCCTATACACACACAAAAAAACACAACAACCAAAAACACTTGCATACAAAATCAAAATCACTGCCACAGCGAAACATCATCGTTTTTTTTCGTACTTTTTTTTTCGTACTATATATATGTTATTAATTTAGTACAATTTGGTATAATTATATAATTATGTATACATGGTAACGGTTGAAATAACTTGTCTTCGATACTTTTTTGTCAATTTTGTGTTACAATATACGTAGTATAATTTGGTATATATGTTATTAATTTTTAGTACTATTTGGTATAATTGTGTATACATGGTATTGAAAACAAGTAATTAAAATCGTCATTTCGCATACGAGTTGACTTGTATCCGCTGGAGAATTGCAGCCCCTGCTCCGTGGGTTTCTAGAAAATTATTTTTTGAGAAGCGAACATGAAATTTGTCCACATATTTCTAAATAAACTGTTGACTCTTTTCAATTGACGAAATGTGTTGAATTTTATTTTGGAGATACACGTAGAGAGAAACACAATTCATTGTCTGCTGTCCAACGTACATTGGGTGACCACAAGGATCCAGCATACTAAAGATTAGAAAAATACATATTAAAAACAAAGGGTTTTTAACAATTCCTAAGTGTTGTTATATAAATTATTATATAAAATATTGGCCGAAGCCGTAAGTATTGATAAAATTGTATCATCAGGGATAAGGATAAGGATCCGGTCCATCCGAAGGACCGTTTTCTATAAAGTAGCCCTTCGTTTAGGTATTTGCAGAGCAGAGCATGCTAAATGCCTTTTTACTTACTTATCTTTTCCATAATTTATCTGTTTATCACCTCGTTTCACTAGAAGGCGTCAACATTGTTTGCTAAACATGAAAACAAAATATATCTTACCAATTATATCATAACTACGAACGAAATTATTACTTTAATCGGATGGTGCATGGGTTTATCCTAACTAAACTAAGAATGACGTCCCCCTCAATATCCCCACCACTGCTATCCGACCCCCCTCAACTCCGTGACAACCTAACAAAATGAAATGCGTAACTGAAAATCAGTTTGTTTCAGTTGTTCAGTTTGTTGTTTCATGGAGTTGAGGGGGGTCGGTTAGCACTGGTGGGGATAAGGAGGGGGCCGTCATTCTTACAGTTTCTCAACTACGTTTGTTACTTTGTATTTCGTTTATTTAATTGACATTTCGTTTTCTAACCGATTATATTCCAACAGGCTTTATAATGTGTTTCTCTTGGCGGGTTGGTTAGCATAGTCATCATGGGAATACATTCTGAACCATTAACAGAACAGCTCATCTGTCAACCTCATTTGGCAGCGGCTGATTGGGTTACTGCAACGTTCGCTATCGACCAATGAGTTTCCCCAATCAAATCTTACGGGGATGTAATGCTTTGGCGATTAGGTGATGAAACTTGATGTCAAGTGGAAGACAATATGATTGCTATCTACGTTGAGGGGGTGTATACTGTATGGGCCTATACCATGTGTCACGGCGTGCCCCCCCCCCCCCCAACCCAGATGATGCGTCGTGGGGAACACCCCCCCCCCCCACCCCCATTCCGCAGTGGTGGATTTAGACATTACTTATGGTGAAGGAGATTTTATGAATCATTTTATAAAAGTCCCACCTGTTCAATTTTCAAAACGTACACAGAAGAATGTTATGCACTGTAGTATTTTAAACACTTGTTTTATAACAAGAAATGTTTAAAAGATACATTCAATAAACGCATTGCACTTCGCAACGGCTAAGTGTCAATACGTTTTAAAGATCATATACCTCAACATCTTCATCTTACATATTGACACTTAAGAATTTTATTTGGTATTTTCTGTTGACTGAAAGCTGAATTGTGCCTGTTATGTTTACCCCTCATTTACTTCATAACAGACTTAAAAGATTATGATTCTGATTTCCTAACACCATTCAATGTTGTCTTTGTAAGCGGTGCCAAGAAGTAGATGTGGAGATTATGCAGGTGATTTACACCGCTTTGGGTGCTGTGGAACAGAGGAGATGCTGTGTTATTCGTCTCTGATATTCGTCTGTCGGAAATAGACTAACTTGTGTTTTCATGAATGAACTTGAATGTTCAGTGGAATCTTATACCGCTATTTGGCGGGGGGAGGGGGGGGGGGGGGAACTAGCACCGCAAAGTAAGGTGCTTAGGGATGCTCTGTGCTTAGCTGTCAGAGGTCTAATACAAGTCACATGATTATTGTGGTTATTTCATTTTTAAGCGCAAAAAAGACAAGTTTAGGAATTCAACTGTTTTTGTTTTAGTTTGGAGAGAAGTTTTGCCCAGTAAATTTCAACCTCGATGTAGTTCCGGAAGGAGGTAGGGGGGGGGGGGGAGGGTCAAGTCTGCCATTTCCTTTCCCCCCCACTTCTATGTTGCTGAAAAGAAGTACAATCATAACGCTGCACATTCTACATAAATCAGAAACAATAATGACGGCGCCTTACATATTAATTGATTATTTTACTCATCAGACTCAACAATTTTAATTTCTTATTATAAATTGTGTGTTGTCTGTGTACGGACTACATTTCTCGTGAGTCACGTGAAATGACTACCAAATAAATAAATAAATAAATAAAATAAAAAATTAGTAAATAAAAAAATAAATGAATAAACGAATGAATAAATAAGTGCATCAATCAATCAATCAATCAATCAATCAATGAATAAATAAATGAATAAATAAAATAAAATACATAACTTAAAATAAATAAATTTGATGATAATACTCGGTTACAATAACTGATTCACAGTGGAGGACAGTAATCCCCCCCCCCCCCGCCCCCCCCCCCCCCCCCCCCCCCCCTCCTGCCGATGTCGTGTCGAGCACCATTTCATGCACAATCCAGTCCAGTCCCACCCAAAGGTAAAAAGTTAGGCGTTACTGTCCCATGGTGCAGTCCACTAACGCCAGCCACGCCTCGAGCATTGTTGTCACTCCAAGTCGGGGAAAGCTGGGTAGGCCTACACCACCCAGGAAGCAGTTGCAAGGTTTCTGTTCTGTTATGCAACCGTGGGTGTAGGTGCAAGCAAGTGCAAGTCCTTAAAACAGTTACTGGCAATAGATGTGTGACTTCCAGTATAGTTGTGTGGTGTGTTTGCCTTATGACGGTATAAACATACCAAAACACTAGGTCAGGAGGTGGATGGGTGACCATTCTCCTCTGAAACACTAGTTACCGTTGATTAGAGAAGATTGGAGGGTTCGAAAGCTCCTGTAACAGCTTCGTTCTTCTCGGCAACTGCTCGACAGTCCAGGTTAGTGAAGGAACCTATATCACTGGTCAAAGCTACACCGTCCTTTCGGATGGGACGTAAAGCTGATGGTCCCCTTGGTATCTTAGATAGGGGTAGTAGGCTACGTGCCGGTACCAGGCTTCCCCTCCTCCCTTCCTCATCATCATTCATCAATCATCACTTATCAGGCTTAATAGGGCAATATGCTCTACACTGGCCTTAATTACAATAAAGTAAGTAAGTACCAAGACGAACATGTAAAATGGGATTTAATTGAATGTGTAATTGTATTGAGTGATTGACTATAATACACAAATAATAAATGTATACACTAGGGATTGGACATTTAAAAGTTTAAACCTGGGAGTAACTAAACGTTCATATCTCTTACAACGCAGGTTAACGTTCTTGATAAAGTGTGTGCATGTATGAAATTTTTTCATAATAATATTAATACAAATAAGTTTCACGAGTTAAAGAAATTTCATTATATATCACCCTTTCGGGTGTACAAGAAAATTTGTATTTACTCTAATATTAAATATATAATTGATTAAGAAATTATGCATACATTGAATGTCATTTTCATTTGGGTTAGAGGAAAGTGAAGAAAACGTTTAAACGCGAATTTTAAAAGAGGTTACACGTTAAGGCTATTAAACGTGTTTCCCCATCCCTAGTGTACACAAGCTATATAGACGGAGACAACCAGAATAGGTGGTGTGGGCGTTCGCATAACCGTTAGGAAATAAACTTTCTTAATTTTATTGTTGACTTTATCTACCCACCTCCTTATCTTTCCTCGCTTATCTTGAACAGAGTACACCATATACCTTTAATATACCATCTATCTATAGGTTTTAATAAGTCCGCATATTGCATACATTGAGTTTAAAACCAAGTACAATATAAAAGTATAATATAAATAAAGGGAATATTTCTTTAGAACAAAGTTTATTGAAATTCCTTGAAGCGGGTCCAGGAATTTTCACAAAGTTGTTTTTCAATAAACGAGACAAAAATGTTACTTCACAAAAACGTTATGTTCAATCATTCAATTTAGTTTTTATTCTCGCCGGCACAGAAGTCAATTAAAGAACGAAAAGATGAGAAATATGTAATCTTTTTTATACTTACACTAAAACACACAAAATGCACTGATCGTAGACGTTTTTTTAATGCTATTTTTATTTATAATCTTTGATGCTCACACAGAATGTTATAAAATTACATTGATTGAGAAGTGGGAAGCTAGAAATTATATTTTGTCGCTCCATTATGTTGCAAAGTAGTTATGTGGGTCCAATTAGTCCATTACCGGTCATCACTAAGTTTGACTTAAATCTGTCAATTTAATACCGACATAGCATATATTATGTAAATGGTGACTTTAGTACACAATCATTGATATTGATGATGATTTATATTTTATATATTTTATTTAATGAAGGGTTTATAATAACCCCACTGAAAATCAATTCTTATGACCGTGGGGCTAGACATGACAATAAGGTGCTATGTAGCTAACTGATGTTTTCCCGAAGCCCGGTTTCCAATCAATATAGGCTGTTAGAAACAGAACACAGAGAATTAAGCCCCAATTGGTTGTAATAAGACTAGCTTGCTCACCTCTTTCGCGGGTAACAAAACCCGATCTACAAAAGCGATGCAACGACATGCAAACCAAGTTGTAGTCTACCGCCTTTATAGTCACAGCCCCCGGGGTAAATGTATCCCAAAATGAGTTGAGAATTAGAATAAAGCGGCAAGCCTTAAACTATGCTCATAGGACGCGCTGTACACTCTTGTATAAACTAGCGAAATGCGAAGGAAATGAGAAAAGAGTTTTCTTTTTATTTGAACACTTTTCCTCTCTTTAATTCCTTCATTTTCAGACGCAAAGGTTCATTATACCGTTTTCAAATTCTCATTTTCTACGAAATTATGTTACATCAAGAATGCACAAAGAAAGGAGTTTTTTGCTTTCTATGGACTAATTTGATCTTATATTTATGAAAGATAAATAATAAAAAACTGTGTTTAATTTCATGTTCGTGGATACAGTCTGTTTTTAAATGAAAACTACCCTGTGAATATTCATAGGTTTCGCTTAATATCAACGACATTCGACGAGGCTATGATTAGGAATGTGAAAAGAAGCGAAATAATAAAGCCTCATTGTTTTGTCGTTTTAGGGCAATAATTGAGTGAACTTACTAATCAGAACAAATCAGCAATATAGGGAGTATTCACGTGACGTCACATCGGCCACATTAAAGGTCACCTATAGTACTATTTCAAGTTTCATTTAGGTGCCAATAGAAAACGAACAATATTGTTTATGAGAGTTTGAACACGTAGTTTACGGAAATGATTATGTGTACCATTGTAAACCACAAAAAGAGTGGCCGAAATAAGAGAGAATTTATTTGGAGAACAGTTGAACTTCAACCTAACGCCAGCTGAAACATAGTATCAATGAACTACCAATCACATGCCATTGTGGCCTCCATTATGGCCTCCATGCGCAATATGTGATTACACTCTATCTATACTATGGGGAAATGCTTTGTTTGAGGATTATGGGCCGTCACTATTTTAATATTATTAGTTTTTGTATTTTTTCATTATAAAGAGAAAATCGGTGACTTTAACTAAGCAATGTTTATCATACAAGTTTAATGAACTAGGCAAGCGGTGTCACAACAATTGTAACTTATACTATGTACGTACATTACATACTAACCCTATAGTCTGGACGCCGTAGGAAAGAAGGTTGTGTCGTCACGGATGATGCAATAGCAAGTGACCTCACACCTTGTAATACTAACTTAAATGTAGACTACTACTCATTGCCTTACCAGAAGTAAACATGTATTGTTATTTCATAGGTTGGTGGACATGGGCGCTGGTTTAAATGCTATTTCTCTCCCTCTTGGTATGTGTATGCGGTTAAATTATGCAGGAATAAATTTCAGTTTCTTATTATCTAATTTATTATATTCACTTATAAAATAACAACTACTTAATTATGTTTGGGAAAATTTAAAGTAGTTCCGTCCCATCATGCTAGGCATGAAGGTATGAAGAAGGAACAGCTACGGACGACCTACCTTTGTCATTTGCTTGGTCTGTCTGCATATTGTCGTACCCTAAAGGCACAGGGAACGCATATGACCACTCTGAAAGATCCCGAGTAATGTTTTCAGTGTCAATGTTTCTTGATATCGGTAATAAATTTTCATAAATAATATAACAGGGTAAATCAGCCGAACACGGGCGTCACAGTTATAGAAAAAACGCCGCCATGTTCCCCCCGCGTGAACTCAACTCGTGTCAAACACGAAACGGCAATAAAAACAACAGACCATCAAATGACAAAGAAATACATCAAGTATCCTAGCAACACACAGAAGTCAAAGCTTTCTTGATGGAGTATTTTTAAGTCACGGCCTACCAAAGCTAGTATTTTCTAACACCGCCTTGCCAATCAGTGTATTTTCTCTCTGACAGGTATAGTGCGCGGATGAGCACTGCGTAAACGTCCACATATCACTACGCCGGCCAGAGTAATTAGTTATGACGACACAACCTTCTTTCCTACGGCGTCCAGACTATAACATTCATGATAGTAGTAGTATGCATAGTAGTAGTAGTAGTAGTAGTAGTAGTAGTAGTAGTAGTATTAGTAGTAGTAGTAGTAGTAGTAGTAGTAGTAGTAGTAGTAGTAGTAGTAGTAGTAGTAGTAGTAGTAGTAGTAGTAGTAGTAGTAGTTTTTTTTTTTTTAAAGATTTTTATTGATGAAACATGACAATATACATTACAGACTCCACAAAGCTACTGCATCGTAGCTTGACTGCAGAGTCGTTAACAACATATGTATATTACAATAGGTATTCTTGTCCCATCACTTAACCTACACAAATACATTAGTACAAATACACACATACAAAGATTATACTTAACTAAACAATGATCTTGAATTGGTCTTTTTTTTAAATTTAAAATTTAATTGTAATCAAGGCTTTAAGTCATAATGTGAAAATAAACCACCTTGTGCAAAAAACAAAAATAAATCAGTATCAATATTCGTACAATATTCATACATTCATTCATACTCCTACCATATCGTTATCAGTTGTAAGAACCCATCTTTTAACTTGTTTTTTAACTTCACTTAATGTTTTCAGACTTTGAAATTCCTGTGGAAGGTAATTAAAATATTTAGGCACCAATACTTTTTTCCCTTGTGCTCCGTAGTTATTACTGAATCTTGGAATTATATATTTATCACGATTTCTTGTTCCGTATTTATGTTCTGCAATCAATTTATACTTATGTGAAAAATAATACGTTCTTAAAATTAAATACAAATGTAATTGATAGATTGTCATTATACCACAACCGGAGGCGTTGTTACTATCCGGGCATATAATTTTAATTATCCTTTGCTGAATATTAAAAACATCTTTCAAATATGTTGCTGTGGTTGCTCCCCATGCTAGTAGACCGTAAGTTATTAATGATTGTGCAACAGCAAAATATATCGTTTTCAACAGCTTTGATTTACATACATTTTTAATACTTTTATCCCATATAAGGCAGACCTTAATCTTGAACACAACTTTTCGATGTGGTTACTCCACTTAAAATTATAGTCAATCACAAGTCCTAAATATGCTATTTCCAAAACATTATCTAACTTTCTGCTACAATTACAATTAATATTAACTAAATCTGTATCAGCTCTGAAATTCCTATGTAAACACCCATAATCGTGATATACTATGTCGACATTTTCATGATTTTTAAAAGGTGAGTGTATAAACATAACTTTTGTTTTTTTGTAATTGATAACTAAACCATAATCATGTGCCCATCGTAATAAGTTATTAAAATCAGACTGCAATATCCGCCTTGCAACACTGAGTTGCGCATGAGCCACTGCCAAAGTTGTGTCATCTGCATATAAATAGATTGAACATTTTTTAACCTGACGTAACATGTCGTTAACATAAATCAAATACAGAAAAGGACCTAAAATGGATCCTTGTGGTACCCCCGAAGAAACCAGTACTTTTCTACTAATGAAATCATTAATTTTTACAACCATGTATCTGCCTGATAAATAATTTTGAAACCATGCTAACATTGGTCCACATATACCTATTTTTTCCAAAGCCTTTAATAATTTTGTGTGAGATAACGTATCAAAGGCCTTAGTGAAATCAATAAATGCTACCATTACATTCAAGTTCCTATCTAACGCCCCTTTAACAAAATCCGAAAAATCATTCAACAAGGCACCAGTGCTTTTTCCTTTCTGATAACCATACTGTCTTTTATCAATAATTTTAAATTTATCCAAATAATCAATTAATGCATCAGCGACATAGCGTTCCATAATTTTCTCTATTGCAGGTAATATTGATATAGGTCTGTAATTCGTAAAACTTTTATGATTTCCATTTTTATAAACTGGTCTAACTATTGAGCATTTCAAAAATGAAGGTATTATACCAGTAGAAAAAATCATTTTTAAAAGATGGGCAATTACAGGACTAATACTTTTAACACATGACTTTAAATCTTTCATGCGAATTCTATCCAAACCAGGTCCTTTGTTGCAATTGAAAGTTAATATTATTTTCTCAACAGTTTTAGCACTGACTTTTTTTAAATAAAATGACTGTGAGACATTTCTATTGTAACGTTTACTCGTTTCCATTGAGCAATCATGCTTTATGACCTCTACTTCCCTTTTAAAACTGTCAACAAATTCTTGTGCAATTTCTTCGTCAGTGTACATTGAACCCATATGTTTATTTACAATTTCATCTATAGAATTTTTAGTAGGTTTTCCAATAATTGAATTAATTAGTTTCCAGGTTTCCCTCAAATTATCCTTACTGTCAATAAATTTATTTTTGAAATAATTAAATTTAGAGTTTTTAATTTTCCTATTAACAATATTTCTTAATTGTTTGTATTCTATCCTATAATTGTCATTCTTTGACGATTTCCATTTTTTAAAAAGCACGTCTCTTCTTTTAATATCTGCTTTAATTTCTTTATCTATCCATGGCTTTTTATTTCTAATACAATTTATGTCATAGGATTTAACTGTTTCCATTGATGAATCGTATATAGTTTGAAATTTATTAACAATTACATTATATAATACTTCCGGATCATTAATTTGTAGATACTGTTCCCAATTAACTTGCATAATTTCTTCTTTAACTTTCTGCTCATTCAAAATGTTCCTCTCCCCTTGTTTACTACTTACGTTGCCATTATCTCCACTATCTATTCCAATTAATATAGGATAGTGATCTGATATTTTCACTTCAGCTATAACCGAAACAATTCCATTACTTTTATTTGTAACTCTTACAAAACAATGGTCTAGGCAAGATCGAACAATGTTATTTAATCTATATTCTACTCTTGTCTCACTTGAAATACATTTTTGCAATCCATTTGCTGCCATAATATTTAAATATTGAACTACATGAGAAGCCTTCTTGTCTAAAAGATTTATATTTATATCTCCCATACACAAAATCTGATCTCTATCATTTACATTACACAAGAAACTATCTAACTCATCCATAAACTCTAAAGTATTTGTATCAGGTGGCCTATAAATAGCCAAAAGATGCGTAAGCATACCATTTAACAAAAAAGTTCCATGAATTCCTTCAAAAGAAACGAATTTGGTCCTAATTAACTGAAAGGTAATATTTTCTTTAACATAAATTATTAATCCACCACCCTTTTTCTTATCTCGCAAAACTGAAAATGAATTGTAACCTTCAATTTTGTACAAATGCAATTCTTCATTTAATATATTTACTTCGCTCAAAATAATAACATTAATCTTATTAATAGTATCATGAATATAATTAAGAAACTCATCAAAGTATTTCCTAATAGATCTTATATTGAAAAATAAACAATTCCATTTAGTATAACATTCATTCTTCATGAACTCTGTCAAATTAAACGTCACAACATTCTCTACATCACAACAAACATCAAGTTCAATGCCATCCTCGCTTATCACCAACTCATGTGCCATGACCGCTAGCAAGATTGTCAACAAATGAATCAAACCATCTGATATACCACACTACCGTACGCCACGAAGGTGTTTCTCACTTGTTATTCTAATTACATCGCCTACGTCACTTTTCTTCATTAATATCTTGCCGTATTTAAACCAAGTATACTTATATTGTTTTTCCCGAGCCACATTCTTAGCCTTCCAGAGTAAAGCTTTGAAATACGGGCTCAGACTTTCATTTACGTAAATTCTCTCCTTACTATCACCCAAACCAACATCCTTATTGCAAATAACTCCCTTATTCTTATTGGCAATCAACTCGTTCCTCTTCTTCCTTGAGGCGAATTCCACAATCACACTTGGAACTTGTTCTCTCTTGGCCGGCAGACGATGCACAACCTCGATTTCTGATTCAGCAACATCGACATCTAATAACTTTGCAACGTTAATTACCACAGATTCTAACTTTTCTCCCGGTACCACTTTAACGCCATGTAGTTCAACCATATTTTTCCTACCGTATTGTTCCAACTGATTTACTTTAGATGTCAGTTGCTCAATAATCTCATCTTTCTGATTCATTTTCTCAATTAGTTCCTCAATTTTCTTATGAAGGCTACGTACCACACTATTGTTGTCCTCCATCTGCGATAGTAAAGAATCATATTTATCAGACAAAAAAGTAGTAGTAGTAGTAGTAGTAGTAGTAGTAGTAGTAGTAGTAGTAGTAGTAGTAGAAGTAGTAGTAGTAGTAGTAGTAGTAGTAGTAGTAGTAGTAGTAGTAGTAGTAGTAGTAGTAGTAGTAGTAGTAGTAGTAGTAGTAGTAGTAGTAGTAGTAGTAGTAGTAGTAGTAGTAGTAGTAGTAGTAGTAGTAGTAGTAGTAGTAGTAGTAGTAGTAGTAGTAGTAGTAGTAGTAGTAGTAGTAGTAGTAGTAGTAGTAGTAGTAGTAGTAGTAGTAGTAGTAGTAGTAGTAGTAGTAGTAGTAGTAGTAGTAGTAGTAGTAGTAGTAGTAGTAGTAGTAGTAGTAGTAGTAGTAGTAGTAGTAGTAGTAGTAGTAGTAGTAGTAGTAGTAGTAGTAGTAGTAGTAGTAGTAGTAGTAGTAGTAGTAGTAGTAGTGTAGTAATATAGTGCAAGTGCAATGGGCGGGATGGGGGAGGTGTATGTGATTTGTCGTGTTTTTTCTTTACTGTATACAATGTATTAGAATTCCTGCAAAGGTCGTAGAACGAATTATACTACTATCTCCTGTCTGGATATTTCATTGCAAGTTGTAATTCATTGTTTATATATTATATATATAATATATATATATATAATATATATATATATATATTATATATTACTATAGTGGTTACAATTTATAACATTGCAAATTTGAAATTATGGGGAGGTAATTTAGTAATTTAAGACCTTATCTCCAGCTCCGGTACTATAGGCCTAGGCCTAGGCCATGCCTATCTAGACCTAGATCTGCTGTATATAGAGATCTGAAAGTAACAGATAATTAACTTCCTTATCTGTAATATCTAGAATTTAATGGGTGATAGCACGATGCCATTGGAGTATGCACAGTCTGGCTAAGTAAGTGCTAAGCTAAGTCGACTTTTTGAACGACTCTGGCTTTGTCTGCATCATCTCATCTTAGTCGTCTGTTGTAAAATTGTGTGAGCGCCTGTCTAATATAGCCCAGGCTTAATTTTATTTCTAGTGGGTTACAAAACGCTAACCATAGCTTAGCACACATAACCAGGCCATAATGTGTATCATTAATGTCATTAAAAACGAAGATTTCTATTTCAATGTTATAAAGACAGCTACCAGTAAAAGTTACACGCGTTGTTTTAATACAGTATCTTATCACTCAGTAATTAAACAACTTATGTGCCTAGGGCTGGAACATTAAAACACAATTAAAAGGATATTGACTTGTGAATGCAAGTACAACAATTCGACATCAATTAGTTGAGTGGTGGAAACTCAAGCTAACACATAGATAGCGCTGCTAAGCAACATCCTTATCTGCGCCATTGATGATTTAACAATAAAGCAACAATGAACAATTGACAGATAAACTCCTCCTTATAATAGTTTATTTTCTTGCCACCAGAATGCGCCTAATCTATTTTGAGTGGCCAATACATGTACGCATAGCGCATTGCGCAGTCTATCGCCTATAGAAGAAACCCATGAGATGACAACACAACCTTTTGCATGGGCACTTTTTTTATTTCATTGAATGACTGTTTCATTTTATTTTTTAAGTAACGTACTTCTCGGGATAACACTCACAGTTTGGTTGGTAATGACGTCAAGATTATATTATAACCATATTATCGATGCTGCAAAATTTCCCGAAAATATTTTGATTGTTCGAAAACAAATTTCAGCACGCACAAAAAATCTGACACTGAGCTGAGCTTCCATTAATAACAAAAGTAATACAGTTCGTGAAGGGTGGGATGAAGGTGAAGGTGAAGGTGAGGGTTGTGATATGGATCGCGTTATGCAAGGTCGAGCACTCTACTATGTCAGCAATCAGCACAAACACTTGGGTTGGAATTCATAGTCGACCCCTACACCTAGGGGCACCCATTGTTGTTATGGTTTTGTTTTGTTTATGGGAAATAACATGGAAACAACTGTTACCTTGGTAACAATGGGCGCCCCTAGGTGTAGGGGCCGACTATGAATTCCAACCTTGGTCTCCAGCAGGGGTGGCTACGGGGGAAAGTGGTTTGTAACGTCTCACAGAAGGTCGAGCAGGGGTTGCTACGGGGGAAAGTGGTTTGTAACGTCTCACAGAAGGTCGAGCAGGGGTTGCTACGGGGGAAAGCGGTTTGTAACGTCTCACAGAAGGTCGAGCAGGGGTTGCTACGGGGGAAAGTGGGTTGTAACGTCTCACAGAAGCGTCGGGTCGGGTAGGTATACTCGGTTCACAACCACTTCACTTACACTTTCTCTGGAGTCTGGTCACGCAATCTTCTCTTCATCAGTCAGCTCGACAGACCGCCCATCAGTCACTCTATCACGCAGCTCCGTGGAAACGCGCCAAGATAACGTGATTTATATTTTTACCCTACTTGTTTACAAACAATGTTGTTTACATGTTTGAGTTGACAGATTAATTCATTATTTATTTAAAATGTATTAATTTTTGTTAATTAAAATGCATAAAATGGTCACACCTTTGACATTTAATCAGTCATCTGATTACCTCTTGCAACGTTGAAAGCTGAATTTGCACCTACAGTGATCTTGGAGGGTATGCTATTATTTACACTTGCAATTATTGTAAACAATTTATCTTTCGGTAACTTGAAATACACATTTTCTTGCAGCGAGTAGATGTGTCTATAGTGGCCCCAACGAAAGTATTCTGATGCTTACGAGACGACACAGCCGAGTCCAAGATGAAAACTTAATATTCTACCTCGCTATTTTTGTACCATCTAATATACACAGGTCCATTGGGGATAATTTAAGACCTTCCGTTGCATAGCTGTAACGGTGTGTGTGGACAGACCACCTGTGCACTCGACTAAGCCGAACCGTGAATTTAGGAATGAGCGAAAGAACGCCAGGTATCTGTTAATTTTCTTTCAATTGGCGCGGTTGAAAGGGGCAGTAGACAATGACCTGAGATCGGTTTGCGAATACTTTCGTTGGGATTAGTATATATCTGTGCTCCTGGTCCTGGGTATGAAGTGTTTTAGTGGGGAGCGCGTTTCTTCCAAATTTATCCTTACAATAACAGCATAGCTCTTGACCATCTATGCTAGATGATACAATGAAACCATCCTATGATATAACCGGTACCGAATGACATGTAGGTTATAAGCTTCTTGCAAGCCAGCACGACAATAATAAAACATGAATTGAACTGGTGGACAAGCCACAGGTTAACAAAAGCGTTACTGACATAAGTTATGAGAGAAATAGCTGTAACCATGTTGACTGCCACCAGTTCAAGTTTTTGACGTCACCTGTCCGTAAGAAGCCTTTGGTGTGTTCTTCATATGGCCTAACTGAACTGATATATGTGTCAGCCATATTACTCGTTGTGCGTCGGCCATTGTTGTTCCTTCATATCCACTGCCAGAGATTTGAGGTCCTCTGCTGTGACAAATATGTATTTCTCTTTCTTTGCTGGTATTTATATTGAGCAGTAGTCCCCAACCTTTTTTTACTCAAGGCACCTCAAGCGTACATTCAGTAGACATGCGGCATCCCCGCTTTGGAGAAATGGTTCAAAATTTACTTTATTAAACGAAAATTATTAATTTAAAGAGAACTGCGCTACCTCTATCGGTGTGCACATTAGTAGGACTCAATACCAGCATTCGCCTTTCCTCGTCGTAAAGGCGCGAATGCTGGGATTCAGTCCTGCTAATAACCCTCGGACATTCCTCCCCAGCTATCCAAACACCCTAATAACCTAGCTACATGCAACCCAAGACTACCTTACACATGCTTTCGTCACAGGCGAGGTATTCGTAGCCAATCAGCGATCGGTATTTGCGCGCTATTGTCTTGGGCGGTTCGCTGATTGGCTATGAGTGCCTCGCCTGTGACGAAAGCATGTGTAAGGTAGTCTTGAGTTGCCTATAGTCACCTGAAGAGGGGCACATCAGGTAAAGCTGGTGTGCACCCTATAACGGGAATTCCTACGTAAAGTATTATTATTAACGACGTATTTCTACGACATTATGAAATGAACTGTCAACGAATCGTAGTCGCGCTTCATGGTGATCGTGTTTTGTTCTGTTACCGAAACCGCTTTGTTTTGTTTCGCAACGGGCGATGCGTTTCATTGGCGTTACCTTGACAACCGAGACTTGTTGGTGTGTGAAATCGCTCTTGAGTTTTAACTTTTTAACTTTTTATGTTTTATTATTTAATGGTGCTGTGCTGTGCTTCGTTAAATCTGTAATTTCAATTCAATTATTATATTTATTTATACCTTGGATATATATATGTTATTGTTCACCATTTTCTGGGTTTAGTCACACGATAAAAATTGAGTAGGTGGTTAAGAACCTCATGCCTCACCCCGGGTGAGGTAGGTAAGTCTTAACGAAACCCAGAAAATGGTGAACAATAACAGTACTTATGTCCGCGAAAATTTGAAAATTAACATATATATATATAAAAATTTAATTGAAACTGATAAATTGAGCAGCATATAGCGCAAGTCAACGACGTGGCGGCATATCCCGTCTTGCTTTTAATTTTAATAAATATATACAGTAAAATAAATATCACTTATTTAAACATTGTTAGTTTCCTATGGAAATCATTTGTATTAAATTCTGCTTCACACCAACCGTCCAAAATCATCAAGAAACTTCAAATAATGACGTACATAGCGATCCTATGGCCGGTTTATGTGTGCAACGTCTAAATAACGCAACGTATAAATTCTAAGTCTGGTCTGTATAGTTTAGTTAAATCGTGCCATCGTATTTGGGCCAATGGAAACGATTATCTTTTTACTACACAAGCAAAGTCTCAGTCTTGCAAAATCGGGGTGGGGAAGTGTAGACGGGGAACCCATAAATAGACCGACAAATATCTTCTGTGTTGTCAAGTTATGAAACTTACTTTTTAGAGAGAAATATGATAATTATTCCTTTTAAAATTTTAAAATGTAAAGGTTAAACTCAAGACTACTGAAATTCTTGAATGTATGAAAAAAAACACTTCAAAATGAGTCGCAAAAATGTGGTTTATCTCTCACGGTTGTGAATAAGGTGAAGTAACTTACAAGCTTATCATCGATTGTTATTACTAGAGTGAAAACAAGATTTACAATCAAAATGTTGTAAACAGATTCTTTGCCAAAGAAGATTCGTCCCATCCATGTTATGCTACGATAATAATCGAGACGATTAGGGTAATAGACACAACCAGCGCCCTGATTCTGAATGGGTGACGATACGTTTATCACAGGTTTCAGTTGTTAGAAGAAGCCAATGACCGCCTTGCATTTGCCTTCAGTCCGCTGATAAACTTATCGTCGCCCATACAGAATCGTCCTGCTGGTCCACAAGTGACTCGAGTCACCCGTGGCAACAGTCCTGCTGTGCTTGTGTTGGGAGGGGGGGGGGGGGGAGCTTTCTTTCAGTCACAGAAGGCGTAACGTGTGAAAAAGAAGAGTGTGAATAAAAAAGGTTAAAATCTGTAGATGACAAATGCGAAGACAGAGGGTGATAAAACGTGAGGTTATAAGCCCAACACGTGCAGCAGAGCACAGAGAGTAAAAACAAAGAACACTGTTGGAAGGGGGGGGGGGAAAGGGGGGGGGGGAGGGGAGGTAAATAGTTCTAAGTGACTCTGAGGAAATGTGGAAAGACTGAAACAATGCGAACGAAAATATAAAACCATGTCATTGTCGGCTAATAACCACCAGAACCCGGATCCATATTTTGAACGTAGCAAAATACTGAGAGGTTAGAATTAATGTAGCTGACGAATCATGATATTCCAACCCTCTATTTAAACTTTATTTTACACTTTCTTTAATAGTTTATGTTTCGAAATATTTGTAGGAACTTTACATATTTCTACTTATATTATATGTGTCTACATAACAGAAAAACTTTACAATATATAAACCTCATTCGCGAGAACATTATTTAATATATATATGCGGTATGAAAATAATGTGAATTTTGTCAAGTGAATAAATAACTGTTTGGCAAAACTGTAACTCTGAATACGTGTTTAACATAATAATTATATTTTTTTCACTTATCTGACAATGTTTTGACATAAATTGTTCCATACGTTTTTTATTCACATAGTCCGCACTTTTTATCACATACAAAACCGGTCTCTAATTATCATACATGAATGAGCGTAAGCAAATTAGTAAAATTAACCTCTCCGTACACCAAATCGAATTCATACAAGTTACGTTAATTACCAGTGGGCAAATGAAAATACCACATTCCTGTAGTGCGTCCATGCGTCACTGTAATGAAATTAACGTAAAGTTTAAGGTCAGACAACGCGAGGCCTGGTCGGTTCTTACTCCGATTATAGATGTCCTCACTTCTCAACTTATTTGGCTGTGCGACCATCGCCTCACACACAATCATACCAACATAAACACTGCGCGAAATTAGTTTTTTTTTCTTTTAAGTACGCTAAACATTATTGTTTTGGTAGCTAATTAATTTCAACTTCTTTAATTAGTCCCCTAACTAGCAATGGGTAACGATTGCCATGTTTGGAACATTTTTATATCAAGGTTTTAATTCTTACAAATTGTTACAAGTAGGTTGTTAATAAAATAACGTTATTTTTGTGCGGTTTATATAATATTGTTACTATTCTAGAGGCAAAGTTGTTATAAACTAGAATGCTCAATTTCATAAGAGTAATCAGTAGGCCTACTCATGTATCCCGTACACAGACAAACCGATAGAGGTGGCTCAGCGGTAAGATGCGAGACTCTAATTCGGGAGGTCACCGGTTCGATTCCGGCCACCGGCAGTTCTGACTGAAGGTTTTTTCCGAGGTTTTCCTCAGTCGTAAAGGCGAATGCTGGGACTGAGTCATACTATCAGCCCTCGGACATTCCTTCCCAACTATCCAAACACCCTAATATACCTAGTTAGTCACCTGAAGAGGGGCACATCAGGTAAAGCTGGTGTGCACCCTATAACAGGGATTCCTACAAAAATTATTATTATTACACAGACAATATACATGTCCCAGTGCACATGTACCTTCGCTACCTAGCTCATCATGGCTATAGTATGCCATATATTGTTTGGCATCATTTCATATAATTCATACAAAGTGGAAAACATGTTTAAGTATTATAACATAAGATTGTGTTTATTTAGCTTCACCAGCTATAATTGTCGTACATACACTAAGGTCCAGTCTTACAATGCTCAATAACTACTTATTTGTCGATAAGCTTGTTTTCTCCATGGCAACCACCAATCAAAACCCTTGAAATCCTCCTAATAGATTAATTGCTACAAATAACTTTCTTATTGGGATATTGTAAGACCAGCCCTTACACTAGTATCTTATTATTACTATCATTTAAATATACATACAATTTATTTTTACTATCAACTATTATTTCTAATTGTACAATTGATAACACATGAAACACTGTGTGCATTGTAATGTTTTCGTGAGTAGTAGTACTCTTATCTGACAACTAGTACCATTTATCGTCGCGATTACCATTATTTATTCTTGTTTTTTTTTATGATTGTTTCATGTTAATGCATATAGCCTACGTACACAACTTACTAACAGGTATATATCAACTCAACCGTATAACGTAAGACTTATAATTGAACCGATTTGCGTCGGATATCGCCTCTTCCGGCCCTTCTCTCCACTTACGCTAGCGGCTGTATTATGTATAAGAACTTCCGACTTAGTCGTGGAGATAAAGATCAAGTATATACATATACACACCTGTCTTTCAACTGATATAACGAACTAGCTGTTGCAGTGTGAATATCTTTATGGTCGTTGTCTATAGTCTCGTCGCGTTAACTTGCAAGGTGTTGTCGTCACGGATTATGTAATAGTGAAGTGACGCGTGTGACAACTACCAACCTAAATCAAGTTGCATCCCGTTCTCCTGCCTAAGGTATTGTAGTGATAATATCGCACGAATGTTGTCAGACGTGGTGGGGTCGCATTCCATTCACGGTTGGTGCAGTTAATACAGTGGACTATAACAATGCAAGTATCGGGCAATCTCGAGTTGAATACCGTTGAAATAGACCGTCTGGAGTGACCGTCGCTTCTCAGAATTTTAGGGGACACCTCGCTTCTTACGGCGTGGCCAGTATAGCACAGGTCCGCTTCTTTAGTAGACCAAAGACTTCGACTATTTTACACGCGTAAGGATCTTCTTTGTTTATATTCCGGCGTGAATGAATGACTTGGGTGTGTCAACTTCTTGGTTATTTGCGCCTTAAGAAACTCCCCCTCCCCTCCTTCCCCCCTGCCACCCCCCCCCCCCCCCCCCCCACCCCTCCAAGAAGAACACAATGAATAATCAAATTTTAATATTGCATGATGTTCTAACCTAACGTGTAGCTGTATGTACCTTAGAGCGGACCTTAGAGCGGAATCTAAGGTATGTACTCGAAATCCAACGTGACGAACTATAGCTCCAAACGTGTCCTTGCAAGTTTCCCACATGAAATTGCATCAGCTCATACGATCTATTGACGCACCCTCATTGTTGACGTTCACGTTTCGACTACCGCCTAAAATATCTAATTCTACGACAATGTCCGACCAAGATGATCGAGGTCTAACGAAGGTTTGTTATCGACCGGTCGATCTCCACGTGGATTTGACACGTGAACGCTCGCTTGGCAGCCGCAAGTGTTGGCGCGGTTATTAGGGCCACAAAGAAGAGAAGAAGAAGAAGACCGCATCAAGGTCACGGACAAGGTATTATTATTATTATTACTGGCATCGAAAGCGAGAGTACACGATGGGTTGAGTGGGTGGGAGCATTAGTGTATGCGCTCATCGCTCTACTGCCTAAACCTACCGGCAACATGCTTAGCAGCTGCACCGCGTTCCCATACGAACACCGAAGATAAGCAACCTCGGGCTAGGTCAGGAGGTGGATGGGTGACCACTCGCCTCTGAAACACTAGTTAACGTTGGTTAGAGCGGATTGGAGGGTTCGAAAGCTTGTGTAACAGCTTCGATCTTTTCGTCAACTGTCCAGGTTAGTGGAGGAGCCTATATGACTGGTCAAGGTTACACCGTCCTTACGGATGGGACGTAAAGCCGATGGTCCCCATGGTACTTTTCGACAGGAGTAGGCTACGTGCCGGTACCTGGCTTCCTCTCCTCCCTTCCTCATTATCATTCATCAGTCATCACTCATCAGGCTAAAGAGGGCATTGTGCCCTACACTGGCCTTAGTTACAATAAAGTAAGTAAGTAAAGTTGGATAATTGTAAAAAAAACGTTCACATCGAATTTTAATAACTTACGTTAGTTACCCAAGCATGTGATAATAGTAAGTTCCGTGCACATAAGCCGTTTAACAAAATCCACGACAAGCTCGAGGCATATTTGTTTCGTAGGAATACCCGTTGTAGGGTGCACACCAGCTTTGCCTGATGTGCCCCTCTTCAGGTTACTAACTAGTAACTATGGTGTTTGGATAGTTGGGAAGGATGTCCGAGGGCTGTTCGTAGGACTCAATCCCAGCATTCGACTGAGGAAAACCTCAGAAAAACCTTCAGTCAGGACTGCCGGTGGCCGGAATCGAACCGGCGACCTACCGAATGAGTCTCGCGTCTTACCGCTGAGCCACCTCTATCGGTTATAGGATGCACACCAGCTTTACCTGATGTGCCCTTCTTCAGGTATATTAGGGTGTTTGGATAGTTGGGAAAGAATTTCCGAGGGCTGAATCCCAGCATTCGCCATCACGACTGAGGAAAACCTCGGAAAACCTTCAGTCAGGACTGCCGGTGGCCAGAATTGAACCGGCGTCCTCCCGACTGAGTCTCGCGTCTTACTGTGGTAGCCGTAGCAGCTGAGCGGTGCGCGGTACTGCTATGGCTACGCTTGCGGGCGGATGCTGCATGCGTCATGGTACAAGGCGGCCTCCGACTGACTGACTGGCTGGTCGAACTCGAAGGAACGACCGACCGCGCCGTGACCTAACATTCCCTGCCTATGTCGCTCACTTCGTGGGAGACGATCCTCGACTCAGCTCGTAGTTTTTATTGCTCTCAAGGCCGGAGTTGAGCTTTTTCAACAACAATATTACAAAGACAGGCATTCATCCTCTTCTCTGACTATCAACTCAACGATGTACAACATTTATCTGGGAGATTATCTGAAGGATTCATCTCTCACACTGGCAATGATGATTATCATTATTAGTATTGACTAGTTTTGAAGCATTTTGAATATGAATGAACGGGAAGTATCGTGCGGATAAATAGGAAGACTGGATTTGTCCGACCGTCTAGGCCCGGGGAAGAATAGGCCCAGAGTGACTCTGCTAGTCGTAAGAGGCGAAGAAAGGCCTATTCCCCCTACCTCTCTCCCCCCACTGCCCCTTTGAAGATTTCTCCTCCCACTTGGCCCTGCCCTCCCTTGCTGGACACCCCTTATGACGACCCTAGCGATGTAGATGGACCTGATTCGGAAGACGTCTTATGACCTAAGCCACCAATAATAATAACCTGGATTTGTCGTTCGTTTTGGACATAGTTCAACAACGCGAATCAACCTGTTTATAGTGTGCTGTACACATGCTAGACTGCTCCACTGTGGTGTAGTCAAGATTTGCGTCAACCTACTCCTACTAAGCAAATGTTTATAAACACATTACAAATTTAGGTGATACATTTATACTAACTTATACATAATCATTTGTGTCTCTGCAACCAGTGGCGTAACTCCCTACAGTGCGAGATATGCGATGCTTACGGGGCCACGACCTAGGGGCCCCCTTGACAACCACAGATTTGCAATAAATGTTTGTATAATAACGGAGTCACAGATTTATCAGATTCAGAATAGAAAAAAATACCATCTTAACTTTACACAATTTAAAGACAATCTAGTGCCAAAAATAATAATTGTCCTCCTACTGTACTTCGAGCACTGCATTTTAGTTTTCTACCCTTAAAAAGTGGGGGCCCAAAAATCCAACTATCATAAGGGCCCGTTATTTTGAGTTACGCCACTGTCTCCAACTAATGTGTTGGGATGGACATTCGTTTTCGTTCTAATTTGTATTTGTCTTTGGAGTGGAGGTATTGATGTCGCCCCCCCCCCCCCCCCCCCCCCCCCCCTCCTGCTTTCCTACTGGCTACGCTACTGCGGTGCTCCATCCAGTCGAGCAATAATCTATTGGCATCTCTTCAATGAGCTATGTTATATTATGTGGTCCTAACACCTTGTGTGGATTCTAATTTCTCCCACGCGACCCAACATTGCTCAACGTTTTCATCTTCCGAGGCATTTCCTTCCTCTACATGTAAATATATATAGGAAGTCTTCGGAAATAAACACCGAGCAGTTTAGGGAAGGATACCTCTTACGTCAACAAACGCACAAAATTTTCATTTTTAAATTATATCTCAAGAATGGGCTTCGAAATCGAAAATCTGAATCAACAGCGCATTGTGGTTTACTAATCCCTATACATACTGAATGCTCTAAGTTGTGTTTTACATTATAATCAGTGTTTTTTTTATATATAATTAATTTAAATACTAGTTATCGAATTAATATCAAAATAACTACGCTAATGGTTAAAATATTTTATTCATTCTGTAGGGCTTACCAAAACACAGTGCGCTGTTGATTTAGATTTTCGATTTCTTGTTGCAATCTTGAGATATAACTAAATAATGAAAATGTTCTACGGTTTTTGACGAAGAGACTACCCTTTTTCTGTCAAAGGGCAAAATTAAATTATTGTAAATATCTGTTTTTGTGCATGTACTTAAAACGGAGAAAACAATAATTTCCGGAGTGAAGCGAGTCCAGAACCAAATCGGTGATACTGATTCATAGAATCAAAGGCCCTCCTTGTATAGGGATTGACTCATGGGTTTGGCGGAAGCTGGCACGCTAAAGAAACTTGCTCATAGAAGTATTTCCGAGACGGTTTCCCCCCGATGAATCGATGGATAAGTCAATCAAATAGCGCGGGGTTGGCGCACGGCCTTCTTGACACTGTCAATACGCAGTGTTCTAATCCGGCCGGAGATTGGGGATGGAATCTAACGCAATGCGAGAAGAGAACTGGGGGTTGCGAATTGACACGTTGAAGTGGGGGAGGAAAAGTGACACACGTTATAGAAGATACGAAGAACGTATTTCCTTATAACTCCGCAGATATTGCAATAATCTCAACGCTCGGTCACAAACCAAATTACATTTTTGCCGGAACGCATCGGAACGAAGGTCATGCTCTTTTTTTAAAAGCGAAATATGTGCGGTATTCTTTAGAAATACGGTTACAAAAGCTTGTTCAGCATTTTTTTTAAATCATAGTATTTTCATTGATTATTGTGTGCTACAAAGCTGGGCCCAGATTCACAAAGGTGCCTAAGTGCTAAGACGTCCTAGTTTAGGCAAATCTTAGTGATATAAATCACCAATATGTCGTTTTGCAATGTTATAAAGATAAAATATAGTAAAATATGAACAATTTAACTAATAATATTTGATTTGTGAATGTGTATTAATACCTAGACATGATTTATCTAGCTAGGATTTGCCTAACTTAGGACAACTTAGAGTTACGCATCTTTGTGAATCCAGGCCCTGAAGCTTATCTCAATTTTGAAAATAGGCACTATACCGCAAGTTATGTGCATATATTGTATAAAAGTGGGTGTTTTACATTTCCATTTAATGCAACTTACAATAATGGCTATATTGCCGATGCATGTGTGGTGTACTCAGGGACTGAAGCACCCGTCACAGTGTGTTTAGGGCGGAGGGGGGCGTACCACCCCTGAAAATATTCTGCCGTAAAGTAGTACGAGTGTATGAGAAGCAAATTATTAGCAATCTAAATTTACAAACAAAAATTATAATTCGAAGAAATAAGAAATTCTAACAAATGTACGAAAATGATTCCAACGAACGTGCATCAATTGAAGATGTTTTCTTTCATTTTTTTTCGAGATTGTTAATACTGCAAACTTTTTTTTTTATTTGACATTGCAACATATAGAGGAATTCATTATTGGAATCTCAGTATGGAATGCTGTAATCTTTGGTCATAGTATTCATTTTCAAAAGTGATGTTGATGTATATTGTAGCATCTTCTTCCTAACATTATAGACATGATCTTGCCGTAATACGAATCCAGGGAAAAGATGTTTGTTAACGACGTCGTTGAGTTGTGGATAAGTGCCTGTCTTCAATAACCATAAAACAGAAAACCACATTGGGAGTTGAGAAGTTTATCAAACATTGTTTGCCATCATCATTCATCATAGTTAGTGCCTCCCAACGCCCATAGATCGCACCAACGTCGTTGGGCCATACTCGTAGCGTTGAGTGAGTAATATAGCGTAGAGGCATAACGCTATCCCCAGTTTGTCTACCGCCTTTTACTGCCCAAAATACTTTAGTCGGGTAGTAGAAGTTCGCCAAGCGACGCGATAACGGAGCCTGATTGGTCGGCTACTTCACCGAAGATATACGAAGACAGCCGAAAACTCTGTCATCGCGTCGCTTGGCGAACTTCTACAACCCGACTTAAGTATGTTGGGCAGCATAAGGCGATAGACAAACTGCCGATTGCGTTGCGACTCTACCCTATATTGCTCACTCAACGCTCGTAGCATCTGGGAACAAAATACAAACTACTGGTGGGTCCCTCCCTGGTGGGCCTTCGACCAACGACCCATTTCCTCCCCTTTTAGGGGCCGTTTTCTGGTTTCCTGTTTTGAGACTGTCAAAACCTGACGTTCAGGATAACACATGCTGCTCCAAGTGTTGTCAAACCTATTCCCCTGAAGGGATTAGTGGACAGGTTGACAGTTGCTACCTACTTCACGGTGGGCGTTCATATTTTTGTAAGTAGGCCTAAGGACTTAGCTTAGCAAAATACAAGAATTTGAAATATGTGGAATTAGTTCAAGAAAACATTTAGCACTTACGTGCTGCAATGAAACATCTTAAATTCAAATTGTATGGGACCCTTCAATCCTAATTTGATTTACATAATTTTGAATTAAAAGAAGATTTAACATTAAGCCTTATGCTCTAACCTTCAGCAGGGACTTGATTATACTTTCAATTACACATAAATTTGAATTAAGAGAGGTTAAATTTACGATATTTTACTGTATTCTATAAATTTAATGATGATGATAATTATTTAAGTTGGTTATTTGATTCCATTATTTTGATGTACTCAACCGTTAGGTTATGTGAATCATTCTTTTGAAAAAGAAGTCCTCAACTATAATTTTCTGAGAAAACCAATACAAGCTGTTTTAAAATTTAGAAAACATGTTTAATCAAAAAGTTGTAACCACCAAATACATTAGAACTATACTACTTGTGGTAGTTTTGTATTATTTTGGGAAGTCCTGTGTAATTATATTTTTGAATGGGTTGGAATTCAGTTGTTTTCAAATTAACTCAGATGTAAGTGCAATTTTCCACGGAATTGCAACTTATTTCTGAAATATTATTCAATACACATGTTGGGGAGGAATATCTTTCTATATTTTCTATAAAATGAGTTAATTTATCTGATTAGTACAACAAATAGCTGGGTTATAGAATATTACAATTTGTTTCAATAGTTTCAAAATTACACACACATTATTTAATGGGTTGGAGTTCAATTGTTTTCAAATTAACTGCAATTTTTCACGAAATGACGACTTATTTCTGAAATATTATTCAATTTGAATGTTGGGGAGGAATATCTATCTATATTTTCAAAAGTTAGTTCTCAAAATTTCGAGGGTTATGCTGGGATTGAGCCTTTAAACAGTACTCGACATTTTGTCCAAAATACAGCTAAAGCTGAAATGCATCTTACAGCAAGGAATCCTACGCGAAACATTGTTATTAGTAATTCCCCTGTTTTTCTCTCCCTTCCTCTAAATGACCTTGTCTTGTATGTTGAAGTTCGTTCGCTCTCTTCAAACTGATCGGGGAGTGTTTTCATCTTCTCATAACAGAAATTGGTCCATCTCTGTAAAGACAGATAAGTAGTCGAAAGGGACTCAAACTCAAACCCTAATCTCTTGCTTCCTTCACCCGCAACAACTAAGAGGCTTACTGGAAGTTTGACACAATTGGGCGGGGGCTGAAATGAAAAAGAACTTTCAGTTCGGAATCTCTCTTACTTACTCTATATATAGAAAAATGAAAGAAGGATCTCGAATAGTCGAGTATTCAATCGAATTCATGTCAATTGTATTTGTTTGTTAGGATGCACTTATTGAAGACGATATCCATGAACATGCATAATAGAGAAATGTGCTACAAAAGATTGTCAAACAAGTGTAAGGTGCTGAAGCGCGAGAGCTGACCATATTACAATTGCAACCAATAATGTTGTGTTGTCAATCGTAACACAATTATATATATATGTTATTGGTCACCATTTTCTGGGTTTCGTCACACGATATAAATTGAGTAGGTGTTTCCGAACACCACCTACTCAATTTATATCGTGTGACGAAACCCAGAAAATGGTGAACAATAACATTACTTATGTCCGCGAAAATTTGAAAATTAATATATATGCACCAAGTCGTTGGGAAATTGATAAATTATTTTTTATTCAACACACTAATTAATGTTCTTTCTTGGATGCTTTCAAATCGTGGTCGGGGGTGGGGGTGTGGTGGGGAGGGGGAGGGGAGGCGTCACCTTCTGCTTTATTTGTGCTAGATGTGTTCAGTAGGTACTGCAAATGCAACTTCCTTTTCAATTATTTTCTATACGGTACAGTTTATTTACCCTTTGAGATTGGGAACAACTTGGGTTATTGTTATTACATATAGACAGTAGTAATTTATCAATTGTGTGGGCCATGCCCCATGCCATGACCAGTAGTTATTCACTTTTTCTTTGGAGGAGGGGGGGGGGGGGGGGGGGAGGGTTACTGTTCATGCAAATGTGTTGTAATTTTAGTTACGCCCGACAGATCGCATCAGCTGTCACTTTACTCTTTCAATGTCTTTGGATCCATGCGTGAGGAAAGCGAATGTTGAGCTATTTTATCTTTTCTAAGATCTTTGCATTTTACCATTGTTGTACTTTGTCGTCCATTTTTTTACATGCTCGCGTCGTGTAGAATTATTCTCGCTTTTATTCTCATTTTCACATGTGTACAACACACATAATTCATGTATTGTAATTGTAACTCAAGAATATAAGTGTAATGTGTTATTTGTGTTAATATATTGTTTTTGCTTTCAAGTGTATTTTGTGTATGTGCGGATTATTGCTGAACTCGACCTAGTGTTTACAGTCCACCTATTTATTGCCTCAGTGCTGGTCCTCCGAACTCTTATTCTTCCCCTACAGTTACTCTAATTTTCACGAATCACGAACAATTCTCTATATATAATGTATCTTCCCATAGAAAGAAGATCAAGTTTTGCTCGGAAATGTAAAGTAACTTTGTATGTGTCAGGTCGTACTGTACTAGAATAAACAAGTTCCAACCATCCACCGTCATTTTCCTTCACCAATTTCTGAAAAATGAAATTTGGGACCTCTCTCGTACTGCATTAATTTTGTTTGGATTTACTACAATACTAATTATGCTTCTTTGAACCTGTGGTGGGTGTATCTTAATTCTTACTTCGTGATGATGATGATATTTGGGGTTTACCATCTAATATGTTTGCAATGATACTAACCGAGACGGTGAGTGGGTGATTACTGACTTCGTAGTATAATATCGTCACACGTGAATGTGATTATCTACTTTCTGTCCAAGATTCCTCAATTTCTCTTTACCTGGTCAATGGTTCATGTGCTTCGCTGATGTATGGTCCGGGTCTGCTTCTAACAAAGAAGCCCAGCTTAGTGAAAATACCAAGACGTACAGTTATTATTGTAGGAGAATACTCGTGTCCCCGCCTTGATGGTCCTTTGGTTCGGGTTTCAACCTGCAGCTTTTCAACTATTTCGAACAATGTTTTGTGAATTTTGGTCTGGGCTACAAATTTTGAGGATAGCACGTCTCGGCAATTGTGTGAAGTGAGAGCGGTGCCTATACAAGTGGCAACCTCAAAGACCCGGTCGATAACATAGTGTTGTACCTGTCCATGGGTTGGCAGGCGAGACAGCCGCTTATCGAGACGATGAACAGGTGATTTATGAGGAAGAATGTGGGAGGGAAACTGTTGACTATTTAGCAACGCGACTGTGCATTACTTTACGACTTCCTATGCGAAACAATAGCTTCGTTCACCTGTCTTACACTGAACAGTGTAGCAAAGTGTCTTACACGAGCTAAATTATAAATTAAAATAGCCAGTGTAGAAATCTCATGTACAGGCACTAGCTATACACTAAACTCTGTACCGTGGCTATGCCCCGAGGTATGCATTGTCCTTATGGCGAATTAGGGTTGGAACATGATGAACATACGAACGCCATAGAGAAATGTTTACACTGAAAAACGGGTACAAAATAACGACTAAGTACTGACACTGAGTGTAAAATGTAAGACAGGCGACCAAAGCGAATATGAAGCGTTTTGACCACCGGGATACAAGTGCAGATGCTTGTAGTTTCCACGGGAGGCAGCACTGTCTCGCGTGTACGGTGACCAGCGATGACGTCACAGTAATTAAAACAATTTCTTGATGAGACTATGTAGTTGCTTGCTTGCCTCACTACCTGTTCCACCACCGTAAGCAAATATACATACATCCAGCCAGAATATGTATATGCCTTACCCCTTCCCTGCCAGTTCACTTCAGATTTGTTCTCAACTGTAGTCAACAATTCGACACAAGCCCGATACAAATAATATGAGTATGTACATCTACAGAATCACAGATTTGAGTTTACGGCAAACATTTTCAATTTCAATTTCAGATAATTTTATTCCCATAAATCATAGACATACTACCATCATAGTACATTCAAACAATACACGTTAATGAAACATATAAGAGAACAAAATATAAATATAATGTATACATATAAAAATTTTGAAAACCTTCTATGGGAAGCTCGCGTAAGGAAAAGAATTCTTGTGTTCGAGCTGACAATGTAATTAAAATATTTATACATAACAGTCAAAGGAAAGAAATGACTCATAGCATATATATATATATAAATAAAAACAGAACAAAATAAATACTACATAATAAGTAGGAACGATAGCGTCAATTAGGAACATACGTACAGCAAATCAATTCAATACATTTACAAACAATCATGATTGATGATGATATAGTGCTGTAGCTGTCGCTGTAGGGGTAGCTTTAGCGGGAGCGCATAACATTTAATTAATGCTAATTAAGTAATTATAGCATTTACATATTACATTACATTACTTACTTGCAAATAGGAGGTAGGAATGTTTACCTTCTTTAGAACACGTTTTCCAAATCAAGCCGCATTTCTTCGACTTATAAGACACTCTAGCATCCAGTTTGGCATCGACTACAGACAGCAAAGAAGGAGTTATTTCAATACATATAGTAGGCAACGGTTTAGCCGCGGTCGCTTAGCCGGTTCCCATACGAACACCGAAGTTAAGAAACCTCGGGCTAGGTCAGGAGGTGGATGGGTGACCGCTCTCCTCCGAAACACCTAAGTCACCGTTAGGGTTCGAAAGCTTGTGTAACAGCTTTGTCCTTCTCGCCAACTGCTCGGCAGTCAGGTTAGTGGAGGAACCTATATGACTGGTCAAAGTTACACCGTCCTCTCGGATGGGACGTAAAGCCGATGGTCCCCTTGGTACTTTTCGACAGGAGTAGACAACGTGCCGGTACCAGGCTTCCCCTCCTCCCTTCCTCATTATCATTCATCAATCATCACTCATCAGGCTAAAGAGGGCTGGCCTGATTACAATAAAAGTAAAGTAATACATATAGTGTATTTGTGACTTTCCATACAGACTTGCACTTTATCCCGAGCTCAAAACAGATAACTGAGTGGTTCTTTTGTACACGAACTTCTTACCACGGGTATATTGAAAGCAATGAAGATCTGAAGAAGCGCATTGTAAAAAACCAGTCATTATAGCGGGATGAGAACGAAAATAGTGTTAGCTTGTAAGTAGGCATGAGCAAGAGGAAACGACTTTATTAATCGACCAGACAATGAGGACCGGCCATCAAAGAGACCCATGGAACTACAGCAGACAAACTGCGGCCCTCAACTATAGATTACCATTTCTAGCCACGCACAAACAGACATGATTATACTTAGGAACACAACATAATCGTCAGGGGTGGCCAAGAGCGGGCTTCAACCATCAACCATGGTCAGGGCAGTGGCGTATCCAATTATATATAACGGGAGGGGGGGAGGGGTAGAGGGGGGGGGGCACACCAGCACCGCAGACACAGATTTGTTATAATGCCATTTTTGTGGTTTTAGTCCCCGTTTTTCAATCGGGGCCGTTAGCTGACGGTCCGTTCACTGCATAGGGTTTGTTGGGTTACGGATTATGGACCGTCAGCTAGCGTTTTTATACGAATGCAGATTGTCTGATGAATGGATAATAATCACTTGATTTTTTGAGGATATCATTGGTACATTTGGTTTTCTTGTACTTACTCTAAGCAAGCGTCGAATACAATTCATTATACATCTTATAATTTTGGTTTATTAACAATTAATTTGTAGATAACCATTGCATCTAGGATTTATGAGCCCCCCCCCCTACCCCGGCTGTATACGCCGCTGGATTGGACCCAGCAACTCGTATTACCAGCCGCGTATCTTGGGACATAAACCAGTGACGTAACCACCGGTGGTAAAGGGGGTTAAATACTATCAATGTTTGTTACATTTTTCTAATAGTAACCTGATTTTCAGTGGCAATAATTTTCCACTACTGGGGAAAGAAGTATCTATTTTAAAATTATTTCCGTCTCATTGGCTACCTACTAAAGTATTGGCTACTTGTCTGATAACTCTTCAGCGTTCCTTCATGGAGGACTGGGTATTAGACATGTAAGGGGCTGACGGACAATACTAGATCAAATAATGCAAGAACCTTTTATCTGTGACTCTTTAGGGAACCTAATCCACTTATGCAACAGTTCTAACATCATAACATGATTGTATTTCAACGTAGAGTCCATCCATTTTTGCAAATAAAAGCGGGTTTTCAATAATATAAAGATGTCCAATCAGTTGGAGAGATTTGCCGATTGGGAATATGTAACTATTTTAAGTGCAACTACTAGGGCCGAAGTTTTTTTTATTAGGAGATATATTGTTCTATAATTTATTATCTGTCTTACCTCGATAGGTGCGGTGCGGGGGAGGGGAGGGGGGGGGGGGGACTACGCTACAGCTTCCCCCTCAAATCTAATTATCTACAATGAATGTATATGGTAAATAGTAAAGGTAACATTTATATACATTATTGTTGATGTATAATGTATTGGTCATTAATCTTCAAGTCGGTATAATCACATTGCGTCATAACGTGCTAATAGTGCAATAAAATTCATCAATGACGTCATCATAAACGAATCCGATGAATTTATTCCATTCAAGAGACAACCCAATAAATGAAACATATTATAAACTTTTTTGCTTGGGGCGCTGCAATGGGAGCTCTCCCGAAATATGTTTTTGGCTATACACCACTGGGTATGCTGGCGTGATTTCACATTCAAATCCTATTAGAGCTAAGCTATTATCAACGTAGTTTTAATTGGTAATATTTATTTTAATGCGTTTTTGTATAGGATTACCGGAATTATTAAAAACAATATTAATATGGAAACCGGTAAATCCTTAAAATCCTTTATCGGAGGCTCATTGAAGTATTAGTGTAGTAATAACAGTTATTAACAGTTTGCTAGTTTATTTTTACTTCATATATATATATATATATATATATATATATATATATATATATATATATATACATAACATTCCAATAAACAACACATCAATTAGCATGATATGATCCTATAGCAATTAACTCAGAATTAAATAACAAGGTTTGCGTGTTTTCAGATACATAATAATGATTTTGGATCTTATTGATAACCGTTTGATGCAGATAGTTCGGTGTGTGCTAATAGCGGATATTAAACTGCGCTTAACAACTTTAGCAACAGCTTCAAAGTTAAACTAGATCCAACCTTACTTGTCGCATGCATGGTGACTAAATACTTAATAGTCGAGTTCAATAATATAGGCACTAACTTAATTAGTGATTAATTAGTAATGATTTACAAATCCACCGCAGTTGGCTGAAGTAGATTAGGCGTTGGTCTAGTAAACCGCGGTCTCTGCGTTCCAGGTTCGAATCCTGGCTTGGGCCTGGATGTCATGTGGCGTTTTTTCATCCTCATAATCACCAACTCATCGTCTCGATTAGCCTCGTTGCAAAAATATGGGACGTAAAACCCAAAGTATCATCATCATGATTTGGAATTTGAAATTCTGAAATCCCCAAACACAGCGGGCATGACTAATGAAGATTGTGCACTCAACTAAGCTGAAGACCGCCTTTACGAATTAATACAGCAAATAAAGTTGTGACTAAGTCCCTTTTCGCGGAATAGTGTGCATGAAAGAGATCACGTTTGAACCTGTATAAAAGTGGAGTTTATTACTAACTATAGCGCGTTAATTGTTCTTCAATGTGCAAGAAGTTGATATCCCATCTCATCCATAGAGATGGTTGAAATTAGCATTTTGCATAATATGCTAAATCGATGAATATGCTATTCCGAAAGTGCTACAAAGTACTAATTCAGGAATTACGTTACTATTAAACAACGGTCTTCCTGTGTTGAATGTAAATTGGGTTAATTCAGGCCTACTGTAATGTAATGAACTATTAAATAATTTGGAATTAATGAAAAAAAAACGCATTGTATTTGATCAATTACCAAATTTTTGTTACAAAAGTGCAATATTCTATTTCAAAATGCTCCAGAATGCTAGATTTCAAAACCACAGTGCTATAAAAACTCTATTTCAAAATACTCCCAACTCTACTCATCGACAACGAATCAGTATCTGACAGAGAATCCACAACTGTCACTTCAAAGCGTCTCTACGAGTGACGTAACGTGTCAATACGTCATCACCAAATGATCCCCAGGTAACCGTGCAAAGAAGTACTTGTCCGCTCTACCTGTTGATACCCCTGACAATCGATGGTAATGCGAGGTTACGTAATGAACATTACTTTGTGCCGCTGTCACGTAGGGTGTCCTCTCTTCTCAGCTGGCAACAACAGACTCAATGTCACCTGAGCGTGTCGACGGGCACGTGGGGAGTATGGACGCACCGCAGCTTGAAGGAAGTCCGGTGCGTGAAGACTTCACTGCTGGGCGCACAGTTGACCCAGCACAACAGCTGCCCCGCGCGCGCGCTCAAAGGATTCGCGCCCTTTTTTTGTTTTCCCAACGCCTGTTGTAATTATTATTATTATACGTGTTGTCGACGGACACGAAGTGAGTGGAGTCTCCTTTTGTGGCGCGTACCTTTTGTGGATAACTGTATTTGAGTATTCGACACAAGCTCGAAAACAGTGTCTGTATATGTGTTTTCTTTAAATTCCTTTCAATAAATTTGAGCAGCACATTAGCTTTGAGTGACCTGTAAGCTTTCGGCTATTGGTAGAGGTGGCTCAGAGGTAAGACACGAGACTCTAATTTGGGAGGTCGCCGGTTCGATTCCGGCCACCGATAGTCTTGAATGAAGGTTTTTTCTGAGGTTTTCCTCAGTCGTAAAGACGAATAATGCTGGGATTGAGTCCTACTATCGGACATCCACATCCAACATTCTTTACAACTATTCAAATACCCCCTAACATACGGCTGGTAATGTTGCACCTTATAACAGGTGATTCTACGAACAAATATTATTATTATTGTTTCGGTTATTCCATCAAGCATTGTTGTTACTGTTTAGTCAATCTATGAATCCTGTTATCATGACGGTTTAGGCGCCGAATTCCAGAATTCAACAAACACTCGAACCAAACCTCAAAGTGATTACTCAACGCACTTGTTCCAGAAATCTATGATTACTCTTTGCTGACCACCAAACCTGTTGACTAATCCACTTATTGAAATTAATCTGAAACTGTGTTCATGCAGTTGACTGGTAGGTTCTCGAATTCGGCTTATTTTCACCTTATCAATCAAATTCGCAGTAAATTCATTCCTCATGTGGGGCATTGGCATTGGCCAACCAAATATCAGTATTTGAAAAAGCTATCCGCTGATTGGCTCCGATTCACTTTTCTATGACTTCAGCATTCACAAAGTTGTTGTGGGACCGCTCTAGCTCTTTCTTGTTATTTTCTCTTGTCAGAGACTTCTGCCGGCAAATTACTGCATCACACTTTTACAAGGTCTTGTTCAGGACAGGTGCAGAAAGATCGAGACCTGTTTGCACTGCTCGCACTACACTTGCTTGCTTACACAGGAACAAACGAACAGAGCAGGACGTGCAAACAAAGGCACAGCGATGTCGTGTACTAAGGGTGTAGTTCTCAATGAAGTCAGTTTTACTTTTATAATATAATATAAAATATGATACAATAAGAAATGTTACAAGTTAATGAATCCGTGGATATTGTGTACTGTGGTGTACTGTGTACTGACTACTGATGTACTGATGTACTGGTGTGTACTGATGTACTGATTGTGTACTGATGGTTAGAGATAACATGTTAACATTTGTAGTGTGTGTTTCGGTGTAGCATTGTTGACGAACTGTTAGGATTATTTCAAAACTAAAACCGCAATTTCTATAGAATTGTTAATAATATATGTGACTCAATCAAAGTACTACTATATTTAAAAATAATTAAACTTGTATCAGAAAGTAATACAGTGCACTTCACTATGTACAATCAACCAATTACGATCGCTTAACTTTGTTGATAATGAAATTGTGGTAAGTTTGTGTAACAACTGTCTTACATTCAACTTGCAATTCACTTTCTACAGGTTTTCATTTTTTTTAATAGCATGGGAGTCTTGATTATAGCAATTGTGATCACAACTCAAGGCACACTTTTATTAAATCTAAACCACTACCATTCAACGAGTTTGTAGGTACGTTTATATATAATTAATCGCATTATAGGTATGCATTAAGCTAGTACAGTCATCGTCATAACGCTTTACACAAGTATTTACAAATTACTATTTAAGAACGGACTTCCCGGCCGGCTCAACTCCTTCGCGAAGGAAGCCGGTAAGAAGTCTGCCTGTTTTAGTGCATGGTGGGCGGAGTCGAGATGTTGGCCTTGACGAGTCCTCGTAGTTGCTCGCCTAACTTCGGCGGATTCCACCGCTGTAGGGGAAATGAGGGGAAGTATGCATGTACGACAATGATAACAACTCGCAGGCTTCATTACTATCTTTGTGTAAACACTAATCGCGCGCTGTGCACTCAACATAATTCACACATCCCATTAGAATTAGTCAACTTTTCGAAGATACGCGTGTATGAACCCAAACTATCACTGCACAATATTTAAACATCAAGTATGCGTAATAAATGATACGTCACGGCCAGGTGGCTAAAATTAGCTGCAATGATGAATGAACTTGTTTACAATATGCATCATTACTATACTATGTAGTAGTATCACATAAAACACTATTTTAGCACCGATAGAGGTGGCTCAGCGTTGACACACGAGGCTCTAATTCGGGAGGTCCCGGTTCGATTACAATCATCTGCAATCCTGACTGAAGGTTTTTTCCGAGGGTTTCCTCAGTCGTAAAGGCGAATGCGGATGGGGTTGTGTCCAAGAAACATCACCGGACATTCCTTCCCAACTATTCAAACATGTCGTAACACGGTAACACACCTTTTACTCGGAAGAGTGGTATATGGTAAAGCTTGTGTGCAGTGTGCACTCGGGGATTCCTATGAAAAATTACTGAACGTATTTAGCTGTTGCATTGTTGTAGGCATCAGGTACCAGATTATTAGTGAATTATGTTGTGGCTTCTTTTGCTGCTGCTTTCTTATGTTTGTTCTTTTTGTCCTCGAAGTGTCTAATGGCTTCGACAATTCTTCTTGGATCTCTAATATCCCATTTGACCAATCGTTTGGAATACTGCGGGTTCACTATCTCCGGCAGTAAACATTCCATATAAAACCTGGGAAAAACGATTTCACGTATGTAACATTTTTGTAAATCAACGTAAATGAACATTATAGCCTACTAAAGATCATGATTTTAAAGATATTTACGTACGTCTGCAGTTGAGTTGCCATGTTACGTCTCCAGAATTCATCGTCACGTTTAATTACCTCGTACACCATCCAGTTTCTGGTATAGACGACGAAGTAACAGGCCTTTCGTTTTGTTACGTGCAACTGACCCTGCACTTGATAAAAGTATGAGTGGTTTTGCTTCAGCGTCAGCTTGCCGTCAACCACGTCACATAGGGTATCTGGAATTTTCATGAATATATCAATTTATCAATAGTTAATAATAATAATAATAATAATAATAATAATAATAATAATAATAATAATAATAATAATAATAATAATAATAATAATAATATTAATAATAATAATAATAATATTAATAATAATAATAATAATAATAATAATAATAATAATAATGATGATGTGAACATTGTTTAACTTTTTATTTTGGATGGCTTCAAAGGGGGTTAGGAAGTCTTCCGCAGATATTGGGCATTTGACTTCCATGATATGGTCGTCGCCAACTAGACCATCTGAAATATATTTGCACATAGTTATTTCTATCTGACAGAGAGTGGACGTGAGTGGTGAACGGTGAACCATTGCGTTGAAAACCATGTATGCAAGTTTTCAATTTTCAATCCACAGTTGTCATAATTTAAATAATATTTGGTATTTTTATCTACTGCTATACTTTTCAATTTATACGACAATGCATATCATACTTTGTGCTAGATATAAGATTTGTATTTACCTACTTAATGAATTAACGTCTTACGGTACTTATTTTTCATTATTCTTTCAAACCGACTCCTTACTATTACGATGAAATGATTATAAAAATATATTTTCCAACTCCAGCTCTTCCCCAAACGCCATTTCTGTAAACTATGATACGTGGCTAGTATTCTGAGATAGCGACTGATTGATGAATCCTCTTACTGTAGGGGCAAACTCCCACTTTTTGACGTTCCTACGCGTCTGCATGTACGGCAGCATATTATATAATCATGAATCAAGGCAGAAACATTAACCATTATTTAGTGTGACGTCGGCTTCTTAGTTGCCAGCACAAACTGGAGAAGAAAAAATATAGTAGTCATCCAGGCCGTACGCAGAAAATAATTTGGGGGGGGATTACAATTTAAAAATCTAAAAATTGGATTTGTTGCGGTACCCTACAGTACTTAGTGTACAGTACCCTACTGGCGGGAGGGGGCGCGGAAGGGCCGACAATACTCCGTTTTCTAGTTTTGTTATATTAGTTATTACAAGTGTTTCACTCACCTAAGTAAGTATGGTGTAGAAAGTTGCATGTAGAGTATGGTGTTTTTGTTTTTGTTAGAGTAGTGTTATTATAAAACGGAATACGACAGGGCCAAGGCATATATTGAAATATGTTATTCTCGTCTTCTTGGCAGAAGAGTAATTTCGGGAGGGGGGGGGGGGGGGGGGTAGAACCCCCAACCCCCCCCCCCCCCCCCTGCGTACGGCCGTGGTTACTCGGCAAACCGTATGGTACGGGTGACAATCGTGATCTTTACGGAGCCGTAACCGTGCCGTATGTGGCAAAAAACCGTGATGTGTGAAAACGGCCTAAAAATATAAACATAGAGTATGATTTATCATACAAACCCTTACCACAGATTATCTGTCTGTATTCTGTAGACTATATACGTCACAATAATAGATTATATTTACTTGATTTGGAGCCAATCTATTTTAACTTTTTAAGAAATAAACTTATTGCCTTTTGGATCGCAATACGCACGTGCCGATAAAGGGTTCGAACAAAGATACTGGGTTCGAAACTCCCTCATTTGAAAGACAACCAATATCGAGTCATCGACCCGTTCTTATCATAACAGTGGAACAGTCCTCGGAGACCAGATGTAATTCTTTGGCAAGAGCTTCTGCGTATCTACAAACAACCCATTATCACAACCCGCCTAATGTACAGTCAGTGCGTTATCTTTGTTATAACACCACATTATGTGTAGGGGGCCTATTGGGATATGGACCCGGACCCGGCACACACCAAATCAAATTATTTATACAGTGGCTAACTAAAAATGTAAGAAACATAAAGAAAAAACAACATTGTTGACAGATATTGTGGCATAAAGTTGCCCACGCACCCAAAACATCATAGACATTCGGTCGGTCGGGAACCAATTGTTGCACTCTGGTGACGTCGGAGCGCTATGCGATATAAGTTGCACCCATAGGGACATGGGCAGACTTTAGTCTACCGTCATACGTTACCATTTAAATGAATAATAAAATATGATATACGAAATATAATAAAATAAAAAATAAACAACCTTTTCCCAAATTGATTGATTGATTGATTGATTGATTCTTGAGATACCAAAATTTGTAAATATTGGCGGCGGAGAGTACGGCTGGTAATTATAGCCTATTACCACACACATTTGCGTTTTGCAGAATGAATAATTATTAATTAGTAATACATTCACAAATTAACTGCGTAGGATATAATATAGCGTGTTGCATTCCTTTTGTGTAGCTCCAGGTTAGCAATGTGCTACATTGCGTTTTACATTTTTATATTGATTTTAAGCACAGAACTAAGTGGATTTATAATCAATGTAATAGTCAACAAATTGAGTACTTACTTTCGTTGCTGGTATATTCTGAAAGGATTGTTTTTGCCACTGCGGCGTTTCCTATGCGCACTTAGATACAAGCCTGTTTTTTTCCTTTCTGGTTTTCTTGCCACTTCCATCGTTACGCATAGACACACACTTCACTTCACACTTCACTCAACACTTCACAGTTCACAATAATTATAATAGATTAATTTTTCACTTTTCCGTAACGCAATCGATGATACATCGCGGGCAATGTGTCACTCGCACGTTCCACGCTCGCGTGTTCCCCCCACCACTCTCGAAGGCACAGTCTCTAGCTCCGCCCCGCCAGGCTTCGTTCACCGCTCGGACGGGCTGCCGCTAGGTCGAGAGACTAGCCGGTAGCCGAACTCGACTACCTCGACAGGAAATACGCCAAATATGACTGCGAATAGCCGTACATCTCAAACGATTACAGGCGATGTTTTGCGTGTATCTTCACCAAACTTTATATTTGAATACACGAAGATTACATCGGCACAGCTATGCTCACAGATTTTTATTTGGAATGATATATTTTATTATAAATGACTGCATGTTTGGAGTAATCTTATTCCAATGGGGAGTGATATATAAAAAATGTAAAACCTTATCTGACTAAAGGCAATCTTCTTCAAAATAATGCAAAAACATTCAAGTTAATAGCTCTAATCATTAAGAAGTTATGGTTCTAAACGTGGACGACTGCAAATACAGCCGGGGAGTGCGCTCTTAAGGGCGAGACGGGCGAGACGGGTGCCTAATTATAATGATTTCCCCAAGAGTTGTAGATAAGGTCTATAAATAAATATACTAACAAACAATACGACAACAGCCCATCACACAGAAAACAAATATCATAAATGTTTACAAATGATAATATGAAAAACACTTCTTATATTATTATTGGTTCATTTTTTCATTAGGTATGAATATACCTCTGGGCCTGGATTCACAAAGATGCCTGGCTCTAAGTTGTCCTAAGTTAGGCAAATTCTAGCTAGATAAATCAAGATAAATCATCACTGGGTATTACTACACATTCACAAATAAAATCTTATTAGTTACATTGTTGATATTTTATTATATTTTATCTTTATGACATTGCAGAACGACATAATATGCTTGATTTATATCACTAAGATTTGCCTAAATTAGGACGTTTTAGCACTTAAGCACATTTGTGAACCTGGGCCATGGCTATCTAACTACAAGAATAGGGAGTAAAATAAGAAACTTTGTGTTCACCGGTAAAGCCTGCATAATACAGTCGTATGAAAGTGTGCAAATCGTTGCGTATAACCGCTGCACTGCACTGCCGCATTATGTCTTTCGGAGACGGGCCGGCTATTTATAATGATTTCCCCAAGAGTTGTAGATAAGGTCTATAAATAAATATACTAACAAGCAACTTATTTTTGTACCGATGACGTTCTGCTGCATATCTAACTAAACTCACAAACATCATAATATACACACGCGATTTGTGAGCGATAGGGGGGAGGGTACTGCATGCACGGGTCTAATTTCGGAATCCCCCCCCACCCCACCCCTCCCCCCCCCCCACACACAAAGCCACCAATTTAGTACGTACTGCGTAAAAATTGCAAAATAAACGATAATATTAATTTTGGCATTGATGTTTTAGCTCACCTCCGGGGGAACGTACGGTGGTGGGGGGGGGGGGGGGGGGGGGGGGCTGCTATATTTGTTTTCAATGATGAAGTACTCAACTCATAGATTGAAATGGATTCAACATTCGTAACGAGGACTAACAATTTAACAGTGTGAATGTCCACCATTGACAATTAGTAACATAACTTGTAATCGGTTGTAACAAATAAAGTAAACTTTTTGATTGTATTCTTTATTTATACTAGTACATTGAGAGTTGAGAAAATAATATATTACGCGTTAATTGTGATAATTTTGTAAATAATAATTGATACAATATCAATATCGAAACAAGTGAATGGATAATGATAACAACAAAGCAACACTTCTTTTAACTCGGCACTTCAACTATTATCACTTTCCACTTTACCAATGATAACATCTATTCCACTCTACAGGTAAGTTGTTAGTTTTGACAACCAACCCGCCATATTGATGAGTGGGTTGCAGACGTGCCTCCAAAACGTGATGATAGTAATGAATAATAATGAAAGCGGGTAAATAACACTGATAATAATCTTGAATAATAATTGAATTTTACGAAATCTTTACCATAATACAGTGTCTGTGTTTCTTCTTAATTACGTATAGCATTTTCAAGTACTGTAAAGGTTGAGACGTATATTCAGACACTGACAACCAGACACAGTGGCGTATACAGAGGGGGACTGGGGGAGCTGGAGCGGGGGGGCCGAAATTCCAACTTTAATTATACTCTGTAAATCATTTAAATTTACGCAAAAAATTAAGTAGATTTACATATTATTAGTTGCTCTTATTTACTAAGTCGGGAAACAATCCCGTAATGGTGAAATTGTATAAGTTGTAACAGTATAGTAATTTTATGTAATTGATTGTTGAAATTATTTTGAAATCGTGTTTAACTTGTATCCCGTTCAGCAAAGCCCCTTACCTTCTTCTACAACACATTAAAACCACTTCAAAAAGTAAATACGGAATTATAAAAGTTGCCTACTGTGCTATTGTGGGGGACATCCCCCCTACACCCCCCATTGTGTCCTTTGTTGAGCACCTTTTTACAGTTACGTTCTACTCTGGGCAGCTCCCCCCGAAATATATTCCTGCGTACGCCACTGACCAGATATATCTGAAAAAGTTAACCATTGCTAATCACATCTAATGTATTTCCTGATGAAGCTAATGTAAGTTCAATGTGTCTGTACAGTGAGATCTCATAAATACTCTCTCAGCTCAGTAATGTTACTTTCATTACCGTCACAAGGTGAAGGTTTTCAAGATGAAACGGAAAAACAAACCGCGGAGAAATGAAACATCTCCCAGTTGAAAGGTTATTTTAAATCACGAATGTAAAAGGTGTTTTGAAACGGAATAAGTACCAAACACTCTCTCTATGACTCGTTTGCTGCATTGAAATAAATACGATCGAAAGTGTACTTAGATCCCTGGAGCGAATATTTTACGTATGCCCTAAAATATCATGGGCGCCGCGAAAAGGGGGGGGGGGGGGGCATGGGGAGAGGCACTTGCCCCTCCCCCCCGGATTTCAGGAATTTAAGATTTTCACTAGCTATACGATACGCACTTATGTATATGCGCCATTTCATATAAAGTATGTAAAAAAAAAAAATTAAAAAAAAGTAACGTAAATTCTAGTAAATCCATCCCTTCAAGAAAATCTGATAAGTATTCTTATTTTTAGTGTAGATTTAAATGAAAGCACCACTGACTGACTGTTATGACCGGGGGTAATATAATCTCGCCAGCCCCCCCCCCCCCCCCCCCCACACCACCACTTTTAGCTTCCTATTCTTCTATTTTATTAACATTTCTTGTGTTTTTTCTATACTTATATTGCATTATAATATACTTTTTGTACCTATAGTCAATCACAGCTAGACGGACCAGTAACCATTCACATCTCAAACGATATTGTACCTACAAGTCTATTGCTATTTCTTGTGTTTTGTTCAACGTATCATTACAAATAAAAGGCATGTTATATAACGTGTGACTAGTCACAAGATATTGGTCCCTCGTTTTTATGATTTCTGTCATATAGTATGTTTTTCAATATGGTTTATACGAGCATATTTTATTTATATTACCTGTTAGTAAACCAAAATGGAATCCTTTTATGACAAAGTACGTGGTTACATTTTTGCATTCAGAAGTTACCAAAATCGAATAAAAAGTGTTGAAAATCCCCCAAATACGTTCTTCGGGGAAAATTAGGAGGCTGTCGCCCCCAGACCCCCTTCCACCCAAATGGAAACTGTTATTTCACTTTGCATCCCCCCCCCCCCCCCCCCCCCCCGAAAAAAACCCTGGCGGTGCCCATGTAAAATATACTTCACCTTTTCTGTTTTGAAATATAAATATATCCTCGCATGCTTGTTGTGTCCATAGCGAAATAACGGAGGCAATTTAGACTTCCTGTCGTCAGAACAACAGCTGCTGCGAAATATTATATATTATTTATGAAAACGTAAAAAAGGGTGTAAAAAAAACAAAGCATGCACAGTTTGAACACAGTCACACATGTGAGCCATTCATTAGAGCCGGACCTGTTACTTTTTATTGTAACCGTTTTTTTTCTACTCGTAATTGACGGAAGAATGCTTATACGCGAATTTATTATGATCAATTCGCACTTGTATTTCTTTGTGAAGGAGTTTGCAAATAATAATAATAATTGCAGGTGGCTAGATTATTGTAGCAGAGCAGGGGAGTCCACTATATATCCACACGCTATGTAGTTATTCCTGTTGAATGGCTTATATCATTCATCAATCACCACTCATCAGGCTAAAGAGGGCATTGTGTCCTACACTGACCTTAGTTACAATAAAATAAATAAATATATTAAGTTAAATTCTCATCTAAGCTGCAATATCCACCCATCAGTGAATGTTTTGAGAATTAATTCGCAATGTATGGGGAATTAATTTAGGCATGTTTTTGCATGTATTTGGCAAGAAGAACGAAGAGGTTTGCTACCGTTGTTTGGTCACCCCTGGCGCAGGGAGCAGTAATATTATACTAGCTGTACTTGTAGTTTATGCTACGAAATTACCCGTGCGTAGCTATAACAACTCTTCACTTCCCTGTTCGTTAGTAATTTGATAGATTTTTGTCCTAATTAATTAATTATGTATTTATTATTTGTTGTGTTACGACGTACTCAACAGCTATATAGGTCATACAACGTCGGCTTTTTAGTCTCCTGTTACGACAGGCAGAGCTACTCTGGACCAATTAAACCCCGGGCCCAGACGGTTAGATTTGAACCTTATACAACGATAATATTGTATCAATTGAACCATTTATCCATGAATAATAAATTTGTCCCAATTTTGTATTTTGTTGTATAAAATAATCGTTTTCCAGATAAAGGTTATAAACATACATGTTTGGATTTTAAAATTGATACCATCATCGACAAGATAATCGTGACAAAAGTTGGTACAAATTTCAGAACACGCTTACCACATCGATGGTGAATTCTTGGGATCTAAATTCGAATATAACTGTTGGTTGTCTGGTATTAAGTACGTAATTGGGGGGTAATCTGTAGGGTCTCTTCACATAATATTAATACACAAATTACCGCTGCTTTGCTTCTTATACATTTTTCATTATTTTATTTTAGTTCAAAAATAGCTTCAGTGTTTGTGTATCACTTAATTGATAAATTTTAAAATAATGTAGAATATTCATAGGTTGCACGTACGTCAGATCTTTGCGCGTGGCGGCCACATTTGTGATCAAACTTTGACGTTGCCATGGAGACACAATTGAAGGCTGTTGTAAAACACAGACATTCTTAGTTCTTTAAAATTCAGCGTTTTTTTTAAATAAAATTGGTGTGTCGTAATTTTTTATTGTTTTAATACTTATTTTTATTTTTTAAATTCTAAATTAGGCTTATTTATCGAATTTGAATAGTATTTGCCAATGATCTAGGATTGGTCTTCATCAATTGTGTCGTAATCATGGCCGCTGTGACGTCACGTGGGAACTATGAATAGGCTGCAGCGTATTACCATACATAACATACTAACATAACTATACATACGTAAGAAGATGTTTAGATGGTTTGCAGGAACCTTACAACAATGTGCTTGGCGGACATACTGGTGCTATGTTTGAGTATGTTGCCGTGGAGAAACAGTTGAAGCCAATAGGGTACGAACAACACCAAAACACAACAATGAAACAAATTAATTGAACCGATGGACAAACAACAAGCCGTCAAAAAATAAAAATGTTCTTAAGTTGAAAAATTCAAATGTTCAAAACGTTTACAAACTTTCAGATCGTTGTTGTCCATCATTGAAGAGAAATTTTAACTGGCAAGCTATCGTTAAAACTAATTTTTTTTTCTCCCATTATTAGCAAAGCTAATACTTTGGCAGCTTGTTGTTTGTCCATCAGTTTCCATTGTTGTAGTTCGGCTGTGACGTCAGTTGCAGCTTCCCTATTGTAGTAGAAACCAAAAACTAATTTCATTAGGAATATGTGTTTTTGTTTTTTAAATAACATTTATTTGTTTGTGAATTTGTGGTTTTTATCTTAATTTCATATGTATTTTTAATTATTAACATTGCTTTTACGGAATTCAAAAATCATACCCGCATGGCCGCTGTGTCGTCACTCACATGCAAACTATCAATAGCGAATTGGCATTTCAAAATGTTTGTTTTTCTCTTCGGTTCTACTTCCAAGTTTACAGCGTCAGACGATCACAATCAATCACCGATATTTCCACAGGCATCGTCGACTATGAATGCTTAATGGACCGCGTCGAGTGATCTTCCTATCCATTAGATTCACTCGGCTTACATTGGAAATATTGCTGGCAACACATACATTCAAGTTCAAGTTCTTTACTCCACCGTACATACAATATTATATAGGGAGTATTTATTCACGTGACATCACATCGGCCATATTGGAGACCACATAGTACATACTTCAAGTTTTATTTAGCTCTCAATAAAAAAGAAATCATGTTTACTGGGAAATATGAGAGTTTCAACACGTATATCCCTCGATAAAGTTTACGGTGTGCCATTACAAAAAAGAGTGGCAAAAATAAAATAGCGTATTTATGTTGCTTTTCAGTAATAATATAGCAAACCAAAGTTGGAGAACAGTTGAACGTCAACCTAATGCCTTCTGAAACATTGTAACAATGAACTACCAATCACATGCCACTGTGGCCTCCAGTATGGCCGCCATGTACAATATGTGAACACACTTCACAGAGAACAAACACCAATATAGATTCCCTCGTCACTTTAAAAACTACTCCAAATAATAATCGTGCATTGATAACAATTTGTCAAATGTAGCCTGGATTATCTGTTTCCCCACAAAGCAGAAACTAAGCGATCCAATACAACGTCATGTAACTTGTTGTATGTAGTTTTTATGTAAGTATGTAGCTTGTTTCGTCACTTTTCCGTGTTCTATGTTCAAAACACCAACATTTGTTTAATTTGTCAACAAATGTCACACGACAAAAAAAGCGCGCCAGTCTATTATAACTAATATTGCAGCCAGCTGCAACGGTGTCACCTGCTTTCACAATCATCACAGAACATCTGCCGCAGTTTTTAAGTTTTACTTCACTTTAGTTATAAACCTTGGCAAAATGTCCCCTAGTCTAGTTTCTATCAGACGATTATTAGAAAGCATAATTCACCCAAAGCTTTTGATTGTCTTGTACCTTGGTGGGTGGTTCACGCATTAAGGCAACACATGAAATTCATTTTGTTGTTTATTCGTCTCAAAGTTTCGAACCCTTCTCTACTGTAGCTAATAACGTCCCCCCCCCCCCCCCACACATAACTCCCTGTTGTAACGTTGTTCCTTGTTACGAGTCATTACCTCCCCCCCTCCCCTTCCCCCACCCCCCCACACACTGCTTGTTCCCAGGTAAGTACTAAAATGTGGTGAGTAGCAACTGATGTACACAAACAAGACTTCCTCGTCTAATTTTCTTTATTATCTTCCCTTTTCTCTCGACCTCTTATTATCTCGTGTCTGGACCGAAAACACCCAACGAGTAATAATTGTCTACACGCAACGCGGGTGAGTTGTTGATCAAAGGTGATGGACAAGATAGGCTTCCGAAGTAGCCGATGGCGGCGCCACCGTTTTCCTTCTATCGCAGTGGCGCGCTCTAGCGAGAACGGCGCCAGAAAAGGCGCGAGTTTCAAATGGAGGACTTCTGTACCTGTCTGGTTAATTGGTATTCATTACAATATACACTTTCAAAGGTGCCAAATCTTCTTTTGATAATGAATTATGAGGTATACGTCAATATTTTAGCAATCAATCAAAATGTATGTTTATGCATTAATTTTCATGTGTAATGTGTTGTGATTATTATTATCATGGATGCTAAACATTTTTGACGAACTTCCCTGCACCTTCGCTATGTTTTCAGGGTGAGTAGAAGTCAATGAAATGATTATCCTGTATCCCTTGTAACCTGGGCCGGACTAAGATATTTGGTGCCCATAGGCTAAAACGTAGATACCCCCCCCCCCCCCCCCCCCAATTTCAACATGTAAAAAAACATATGCATGCATTTTAGGTAGGCTAAAAACAAGTAGGCAACTAATACAAACTGCAACTCACCAAATTGTATAATTTCAAAGGCCCCGTCTCGCCCGTTGAAAAGTTGGGAGTTAGACGCCTCCGCCCTCAGCGCATTTCGACGCCGATAGCGGGGGGGGGGGGGGGGGGGGGGGTGCTTTGGCGCTCTCTAAAATGTCGGCGCCCTAGGCTCCAGCCTAGTTAGCCCTGTTTGTAACAGCAACCATGTACAGGGATATTAGAAGGTACTAATCGTTTCAAAATTGTTACAGCGTGTTTTTTGTTTTTTTGTATTGTCAGCCAAAAGATTCACTCCCTCCTTACATCTAATCCAATGGTCCCGTCATTACTTTCAAACATGACAGTTGACATCTGTCAGTGGTTGCTACTTGCTGGCAAAACATTGGTCATACTCCGGCGGTCTCGGCACGCGCGCGGTACAACGATGTACTTGTTTGTACTCGTCGACCTCGACTGACCTTGGGGATAGGGAGTTCAACGGATTCAGTTTCACTGTAATTACTACACTTTTAATCTCAGCTATTACATAAGACGATGACGGTGATACTTATTCGTATCATGCTTTTGTAACAATGCTTTGAGATGTGTGTGATCAATCTGATCATGTGACAAACTCTCACATGAAACCTTACCCAAACCAAGATTCGAACCTAGAACTCATGAACATTGGTTTATTTTGTAAATTTTTGTTCACTGTCCATATTGAAATTACATAGGTATCCTAGCAACGAAGCACTCAATTAATTCAAAGTTGTTCTGAATTGGCCTTGTTGATTCTGGCATTTGTCCGCAGGTGTTCGCACTGTCCAATCAATCACTGATTTATATGTTTCGTATTTGAAATATCGATCTTTGATTGGTTATCGCTCACTCGTCGATGGTGTTCGAAGCCTACAGGGTTGGTTTAGTCACTTTAAATTAAAGTCCCCCACTGCAAATCAGTTTAATTACTGAGTGGGTAGACTCTAAATGGGAATTTATTTTATTCATTTATTATACATAATTTAACGAACAACGATGGTAGTGAGAACGATAGCAAGGCCCCTTGACACAAAGTGCCTTAATGCCAGCCTAAATTTAGTGCAATACATTAATCAAATTAACAAAAACACGGCTATTTTGCTCAGCCAGCAACAGTTTAAAACATGACTTCATCGATATATGAAGGCTACATATTTTTTTCTTATATACAATGGCATTATGTACCACCAAAATGTATTAATTTAAACACCGGTTCCCTTTTAACGGGCCCCCGAATTTTAGGATTATAGTATTGTTTACAATTCCCCACCTGCGGCCTTGAGTGAACCGCAGTTAAGTATTCATTATGCACTCGCTAACCGGAACGGTGGTCGCTTTCTACCGAGCCCCGGAGGAAGTCACATCAAGTGAAGCCATTGTGCCGCGGGTGCGGGTGCGGGTACGCCGACCGAGACGTTTAGGAAGGTGTCGATATAAATGTCAACTAACACTTGCCACCGCTCAACCTTTATGTTTATATGTTATATTGTCCGGTGGTTGGTTGACTAATGAAATCATTATTTCCTACTGCGGAAACCGGTTTGGCGGGTGTCATAACTAACTGTACCAATGTGTTAATTAGCTGTATATGTGACCAGGGCTGGCTACCTATTCTATTCGGTAACATCGAGCATAAACATTTTTTTTCCACTGATTGGAACAAATAGATAGAAGAAAAAAAATGTATATTTACCTCAGAAGTAAAAGTTTCTCCTTGTCTTCGAAAGATCTCTTTCCCGCCCCCCCCCCTCCCCCTCCCCCTCCCCCTCCCCCTCCACTCTCACCCCCTGTGCCAAAATTATGTGCCAATCGATTCCGTCATAATGTTATTAATGCTGAAAATGGGGTCTGGATACGAGTCACATTTACCTTTCATTATTAAAAGTTTTGAATAATTAACAGTTACTTTGGTATTAAATAACTTATTGGGATTTCTTGTTTATTACTATTTTTTATGTTTTTATTATTGTTTAAATTTTGTATTTGATTCGTACCATAGTAATAATAATAATAATATAATAATAATAATAATAATTATAATAATAATAATAATAATAATAATAATAATAATAATTATAATAATAATTTTTTTTTTTTTTTTTTTTTTTTTATTTTTTTTTATATTTTTTTTTAACAGTTTATTTAAGTTTATTTAAGTTTTATACATTTTTAAATCTTGGTATAATTTACACAGTATACAATAAATAAAAGTACACATTTAGAAAAATAAACCAACACAAAATAATATAATATCAAAATCACAACAATCACATATAATAATAATTAAATCATAACTCTCAACAAAGTGAATATTTAAATTAATCGCTTTGCCCACTAAGCTTATAGAAGCTTAACAGTGGGCTTCGCTTCAAATTAAAATAAAAAATATTGGAGCGGCATACATTCATGAGAAAAAAACTAAACAATATTCAATTTTCTTATACATCACAATAAAAGTCTACAATAAATTTAACAAACAAGGATAATTTATATTTTGAACAAAGGCAACAGACAATGATAGATCAATACACACTTTGCCACGAGTCTGGTGCACCAACTACAGAGAAAAATTGGAACGCGGAGAAAGTAAAGACAAACTAAATTAACGATAGAAGATAAAGTCTTAATCCTTTTTTGATTTCAAATAATTTGGTCAAGTTAATTAAATTATCAGGCAAATTGTTAAATGTGACTGGGACTAAAAACTCAAAACACCTTTGGCCATACTTGTTTATACACCTAGGAACTTCATACTTCAATTTTGACTGACTGCGAGTATTTAAATTTCTACATAACACAATTTTATACTCCCTGATAAAGTAATATTTTAATATTAATTGATACAAAAACAGTTGTTCAACTGGTAGAACATTGCACAAATAATAGGCATCACGAGTCGAATGAATTTGAACATTGTGTGGTCTTATTTCACGCACAAGTTTATTTTGCAAAACTTTTATATAAAACTTTTAATAATAATAATAATAATAATAATAATAATAATAATAATAATAGTAATAATAATAATAATAATAATAATGATAATAATAGTAAAAATAATAATAATAATGATAATAATAATAATAATAATAATAATAATAATAATAATAATAATAATAATAATAATAATAATAATAATAATAATAATAAGTATAATAATAATAATAATAATAATAATAATAATAATAATAATAATAATAATAATAATAATAATAATAATAAAGAGATATATTATCATTAATATGATATTGATAACGCAAGCTATAACCTAGATCTTGTCTATATAAATAGCATCGAGATGTGGGTAGCCGAGCCGACCAAGTTGTTATGAGCCACCCACCGACTCCAGGGTGAGACTGCTGCATCGCTTTTGACTCAGTTTCCTTGCTGCAATATCACTGCGTCGTGCTGTACATTCTTGGACCGAGTGTTCTTTGTGCCGAGAGGAAGTGAACCATCCTTGGTCTGTGTTGAGGCCGGTCCTGTTACCCAACACATCGCCTTGGGTAACTATCTATCCACCTTCCATAAGGAAACTCCATAAAAACAGTTCTACAAAATTATAACTTCACACTATAAAAGTTGGCTTGTGGGTGGCCATAAATGGTGTTTGCTCACTTTCAGACAACCACCTTGTGTTTACTTGGCGATAAAAAGAACTCGAGCCAAATTGCATTCATGCGGTTGTGGACCAGATCTGCAACCACTTTCCGGTTGTCAACGAAACTAGTTTGTTAGGTTGGTAGTGGTGTAATAACATAGTTTATTTCATCAGTTGTTTTGATTCACGTTTATGTAACCATATCAAATTGGTTTTAGTATTAAACAATTCAATTGATAAGTTATAGGATGTTGTCATAACGTTTGAAATATGGGTCCTGAAAGGGAGTGAACAATTGTGCAAAGAACTGGTTACCAAACACGGTACTATAAAACATTAATATCTATTCTATGCATTTATTATTAAACAAATAAAATTAAAAAATAAATGCGTATTTATAGAGTCTACCCACTCAGTAACAAAACTGATTTTCAGTGGGGACTTTAATCCAATCTTGTAGGCTCCGAACATTATAATTATTATTGTCATTATTATTATTATTATTATTTTTATTATTATTATTATTATTATTATTATTATTATTATTATTATTATTATTATTATTATTATTATTAATTATTATTATTATTATTATTATTATTATTATTATTATTATTATTATTATTATTATTATTATTTATTATTATTATTAAATTTATTATATTTTTTTTTTTTTTTTATTTATTAAATTATTTATATTATTATTAAATTATTACTGTGTCTTGAAAGGATTGGGATTAGAGGGCCTATGTTGAAATGGTTCAGGAATTACTTTAAGTCTCGTAAGATGAAAGTTAAAATCGGAAATACCTTAAGTCACGAGAGGGAAGTTTTAACGGGAGTACCACAAGGTTCTTTTTTAGGTCCCATTTTATATTTGGTCTACGTGAATGATATGGTTAGTTGTCTGAAGCATTGCTATGTATTTTTATATGCGGACGATGTAGCGCTAGTCTCAGTGCACAAAAATTTAAAGGTGGCTGAACTATACATGCAAACAGATTTTAATAACTTGTTGAGGTGGATCCATGACTATGACCTTATAATTAATTTTACTAAAACTAAGCTTATTCATATATGTACACCCTATGCTAAAAACGGCAAAGAAGAAGTCAAAATTAGATGTCATAATTACGAATGTTTACATCACAAAATTGATTTGTCTGTTTGTAAATGTGTAGAGCTTATAGAAAATGTAACTAGTCACGTATACTTGGGATTAACTATTGACAAAAATTTTACATGGGAACCTCACATTAATTCGATTTGTAAGAAACTAAGGTCTTGTGTAGGTCAAATTTACTCTTTAAAATATTGTTTATCATTCTCTATGTTGCGTAGCGTGTATTTGGCTCTAGCCGAATCTTGTATTTCTTATGGTTTGCTTGCTTGGGGCAACGCTTCACGCTGTCATTTGCATCATATTCAAAAACTACAAAATAACATTATCCGCATTATGAGACCAGACCATTGCAACGTTCTTCCAATACGTGATTCTTATATAATGTCTAACGTGCTTCCGATTGAGAAACTTTTTACTTACAGACTTATTCTAAATTTTTATTTTAAAGATTCCTATAAAGAGCCAGTTCAAAAGCATAAAATTACACGTAGTTATTCCAAAATTCTGTATAAAGTCCCCTCTTTTAATAACAAACATGGCCGAAGGCGTTTAGAATATCTAGTTCCTAAGTTATTTAATGAGTTACCAATTGATTTGTCCACCATCACACATTTATGGGAAGTCAAGCAATATTTAAAAAGCTACCTTTTAACTATTTAATTTTTATAAAGTATCCTATCATTATGAATTTAAATTGAGTTTGAAGCCATCCAGTGTCCTGTCTAGTGTCTTTTTATTATGAGTTTAAATTGAGTTTGAAGCCATCCAGTATCCTATCTAGTGTCTATTTATTATGAGTTTAAATTGAGTTTGAAGCCATCCAGTATCCTGTCTAGTGTCTATTTAGTATGAGTTTAAATTGAGTTTGAAGCCATCCACTCATCCAGTATCTTGTATTGTGTCTATTATTTATGCATGTATATTTATCATTGTTCACATGAAAGTGTTTTTGGACTTTATTTTAAGAATTTTGTTGTTAGTGTATTTTGTTTATTAGTGTTTTGTTAAAATTGTACCAGTTCGCTCTACAATGTTTGTGTTTATGCAACCCACTGTTAAGCTAAGGTTTTAGCTTAGTGGGAATTCTTATTGAATGCGCAAATAAATAAATAAATAAATGATTATGAAAAAAAAAAAAAAAAAAAAATTATTATTATTATTATTATTATTATTATTTTATTGTTGCAATACATACAAACTCGGTCAAAACCGGCATAAACATGTTGTACGGACACAAATGTCAAGTATTTCCATGTGTTTACCTTATTAAAATCTACTTAGAACTACTTAATATATCATTGTCCACATTATTTTTTCCAAACCGAACTGTGGATGCTATGTACGGTCGTGGCCGATTTGTACTCATCCCAGCATTCGCTCTTTGTACGGTGGAAACCACGAAAACCACCATCGGGATAGATAACTTCTTGAAGTCTTCATTCTTCAAAAATTTTCGCACTATCCTACACGTGTTCAAAATAATTGCTTTTTGCATCTCGATGTATATGTTCGGTTGGAGACCAATTAGTTTGATACTGTCATTATTATTATTATTATTATTATTTTATTGAATGTATCACAATCATACAATCTCGGTCAAAACCGGCGTTAACATGTTATACGGACGTAATGTCAAGTATTTCCATGTGTCTACCTTATTTAGCTTCACTTATCACTTGTTACTAGTTTAAACAGTCATCAATCTCGGTCAAAGCCGGTGTTTACATGTTATACGGACAATACAGATGTAATGTCAAGTATTTCCATGAGGTACCTTGTTCAACTTCAGTCGTTACTGTCTTATTAGTACTTGTTCATAGTATACACTGCATAATGATGATATTATTATTATTATTATTATTATTATTATTATTATTATTATTATTATTATTATTATTATTATTATTATTATTATTATTATTATTATTATTATTATTATTATTATTATTATATTAAGAATTTGAGTAACTATCATTTTACAACCAATAGTGTGAACACCAGGAAGTCAAGAATGCTGAGCTTGAATGTACCGGACTTTAGAATGACAAACACGAGAAACCAATTAACTTATAAAGGGCCACAATTGTTCAACACCATTATTAGTCAAATGCCTGAGTTCTTTGTTTCCATGAAATATATTACTTTTAAAAAGCTGGCAGAACACACGATCAAAGAGGGAACGTGGTTTCACTTGTAGTTCAACATTGTTTCAGTATTGTTTAGGACTAGTTTCGTATTATTTTAGCATTGTTTTACAATTTAATAACTACTGTTTACCTGTATAGATAATCAAACATGGCTTTTGTAATTCTTACTTTTTAACAAATTTTAATTTGATTTAATTATTCGCAGAACGCTTAACTTTTTAAATGTATATACAGCATTGTTTTAGAAGTGTTTTAGCATTGATTTTAGTATAATAACACCAATGTATTTTAACAACTGTTCGATTGTATAGAGAATTAAACATGTTTTCGTAGTTCTTAGTCTAAATCTAAATTTGTATTGATTAACGTTGACTGTGCACTATTTTATTCATGTATGTAAAAGCAAACCTTCGAGCGAGCAGAGAGCTCATGAAGGTACAGAATAATAAATAAATGAATGAATGAATGAATTATTATTATTATTATTATTATTATTATTATTATTATTATTATTATTATTATTATTATTATTATTATTATTATTATTATTATTATTATTATTATTATTATTATTATTATTATTATTATTATTTTTATTTTTGTTATTATTATTATTATTATTATTATTATTATTATAATTATCATCAAAATTATTATTATTATCATCATCATCCATCGTACAAGAATGTAGGAACGGCGCGGCTTGCAGAAGGGGCGAAGAGAGCCCAGCACATATATCGGTCAAGGCCATGCAGGTGTAATGATTGTTTGTTTAATATTATTGTTGTTGTTATACCTCCAGCATCAAACCACGTTACCGAAGCCGAGCCCCCCGGGGTCCATCTGACCGTGTTCCAACTTCAATCCATATCACATCGAGTGCGTTCAGGAAAAACAACAGTTTACAAAAATAAAAATAGTTCTACAAATCAAGTAAATCCGACGTAAAAGCCGTGCGCATGAAATTATTACCGATAAATTAGCACTTTTCTTTCGTAGCAAAACACGCTTCACACATTTCTTTCTGTGCTCTGGAATATACAATGAGAAAAGTGTGAGTCGTTAAAAACAACAAAACACCCCCCCCCCCCCCCCTCCCGCCACGTCCCCGGGGACAAGGCAACAACAACAACAACAACAACAACAACAACAAAAAAGTCACGACCATTTCACACTTTAATCACAGATAACGGACAAAAGTTTGTTATCTGTGCTTTAATACTAATATTATCCATTGCTTCAGTACGTATGTATGTACAAAACGTGCTCTAAAACATGAATCTGAAACGTTGGGTGAGCGGGGTGGGGGGGGGGGGGAAGGGGGGGGGTACATAAATCGCTAATCAATGGGTACATAAATTGCTAATCAATTCACCTAAAATGTTTCCCACTTTACAAAACCAATTAAATCCCGTTAATATATTAATTTCAGTTTAATTACTAATTGACACTATTTATCCACTTACACACTATGATCATTATTTATGTATGATCATTCATGTATGATGATTATGTATGATCATTTTCCTCTACCCGAACACTCTTCAGTCTTTCCACCGCTTAGAGATACATTCCCAGTTCCGCCAGTGTTTCAATTACTGGCCCACAAGTTCTTATAACTTCTTTTGATTTGATCAAACTTCTTCTAAGTGATGACCTGTATCAGTACAAGCTTCGGACATCCTTATTACATCTTTGTAACTCGATCGAAACTAAAAGGTTACTATCGCCAAGTCAGACTACGTTGGTGGATAAGCGAGCGAGCAATTTATTCATCCTCCATTTGTGTTTTTTGTGCTTACGACACAGATGGATGATCGGGCAATATTTCACCAAGCGCCCAGGTATCGGGATAGAAAGCTTACATTGTTATAACAGGAATATGTTCAGAGCCGAAAAGAAACATCGTTTTCTTTTTTATAAGAACATTATCTAGTGTCACGACCTGGTGATAAATATGACAACTAACCAATCTGGCGATCGATTCCTGTACGTTTTACCTACACTTTTCTAAGCTCTTTGGTAAACGGTGTAGCGTTATTTAGTTATATCATTTCGTGGGTTATCTTCAGACAGTTTAGGGCGTGGCTAATATTTAGAGACGTGAAAGTAGAAGTTACAAGCCAGCTAATAAAATATACATTTATTGGTTTTCACCTTCACAAACCGCATCGTGTGGATTAGGCCATCAGTTGTATTGAATAAAAGTCAATGGAATTTAACTTATATTGTTTGACGTGTACAATTGAATACGGTAGACTTTTATGGAGACTGGTCTACATATGCGTGTCAGAACTTGAAAACTGTGCGACAAACCCTACATGCTTCATCTACATTGACAGATCGACTGTAAAAACACAGTTCTGGCTGCAGCCTCGAAACGCCGTAAATATGTCTAAATATGTCAGTGACGTCTATTGTTACCTTCATAATCGCCATACCAACACAAAGTATGTGTTTTTTGAACACAAACATGTGAAATGTTATTGCTGATGATTTGTTTTTGCTTTTACACGTGTCTATGTTTTCCATTTTCATGTGTTTGGGCGTGTGTCCAGTTTCATTTCCTCGATAAGTATGGTTGACAAATTTTGAACAACAAATTACAAAACTTATCATCATTCAATAGAGGCACAGGGGAGGGGAGGGGGTAATTGCAAGTTGCCCCTTCCCCCCTTTCCAACACTTGTGTAAACCTCCACGATGATTGCCGAGAACAGTCTCTAAACAGCGCAACTCTCTAATGCGTTAGTTTGCCAAAAGATTTGCCAGCTTCACCGATCGAAATGCAGACTAGCGAAAATGAGAGACTTACTAGCAACTACGACTTCAGCATTAAAATATTTAATTGTGTTCTCGATCATATTTAACAGTTACTAACAATAGTACTGACCTGACTTCTTGAAAGTCGATACGTTGAACCATTGACCGAACAGTAACGTTTTCATTTATATATTTTGAGGTCGAGATGACAAAATGAAGTGAGTAGGAAGACAATGACAAAGTTGATTCGACATGAAATGAGACATTATGTATAAGTTTCTTTAATTAAACTTCACTAACGATCAGGGATTTCAGTTACTTTTCTTCCATCTATAATACAGGATGCGAAAGAAACTGTATCCACGAAATAATGCGGGGAACACTCTTCAATTTACTTCTCTCTAATTTGGCTGCGCTACAATTCAAAAATCACTCACTAAATCTTAGTCAAGCAGTGGATCGATGTACAATTTTTCAAAAAAGTCCAAAACAGCCATTATAGAATAATACTATAAAACTTTTTTCGTTCCATCCATTAATTTGACGTCCTGTCAAGTTTCAGTGTGTTCGGTGTCTTGGGAGGAGGGGGAGGGGTTAATGTGTTAAGTTTTATGTTTTGGCTTGCCCCCCTTCCCCTGCTCTGATCCACCACTGTTCTTTTTCAGAAGCCGCCACTGCCATCATTATGCAGACAAAACGTCTCACCGAACACAATTCAACATCCTCAGGGTTCGTACATGATACGTTGTAAACCAAAACACAGCTTATTATATTTATAGCCAGTGGTGTGTTCCTAAAATATAAAGTGCCTAGGCTGTCGAACTAACGTGTGCACCGGGGGGGGGGGGGGGATCCATGGCGATTGTTTTAAGTGGCCGGAAAAAGATTTTACAGAATTTAATCCTGAATACATGAAGCCGTTGAGGTAACATGTTTTTTTTTCAATTATGATGGGTTCTTGAAATTTAAACAACAGTACTGTGAAAAAGCACCTAGGCTAGCCTAGCCTCCAAATAAAAGGGCCTATGCGGCGCCTAAGCCCGTCTAGGCTCGAGTACACCACTGTTTATAGCAGTGTCAGAGAGACCCTGATGGCTACAACTCGCTAGAATGAAATTAAATAACGACTTTGGCATTAAAATGAAGGTAGACTTTATGTTTGAAAAAGTGAATTCCGCGAACCGGCAGCGTTTGTAACAAATTAATTGAAGCTATGTGTTTTTCCCTTCCGTTCCATATCAGTATCACACATCAGTCGTTCCTTTGATCCGCGCTCCGTCAAACATCTGCCATGTATGTTCCCTTTGCACCCCCGCTCAAGGGATGAACTGCGCCGTGAACCAGCAGGACTCATGGTGGCTCTTGATGCGCTTTAGACCGGAAACCGCTAAGTCAGGGATGCCAATTAACGCTGTTTCTAGACCACAGTTGGTAACTAATTTCCAAATACACATTTCTGTAAAAGGTCGCACGGCCACTTGAAAGATGGTTATTTTCAAAATGTCGTTGGGAAGTAATGTGATGCGCCGGAAATCTGTTCTACAGAAGCCAACCCCGACCCCCCCCCCCCCCTACAACCCTCTGGGGACATTGTTCTATAAACAAAAACGAACAGACACAGTGTACGCTTTTCCAATTTTAGTAATCTGTTGGGTCAGACATTATTTTCGGAAATAATAATAATTATAATAATAATAACAATAATAATAATAATTATTATTATGATTATAATAATAATAATAATATTAATAATAATAATAATAATAATAATAATAATAAAAAAAAAAAATAATAATAATAATAATAATAATAACATTAGTAATAATAATAATATTAATAATAATAATTGGCCACGACCGTACATAGCATCCACAGTTTGGTTTGGAAAAATAATATGGACAATGATATATTTGATTAGTTCTAAGTAGATTTTAATTAGGTAAACACATGGAAATACTTGATATTTGTGTCCGTACAACATGTTTACGCCGGTTTTGACCGAGTTTGTATATATTGCAACAACAAAATAGTAATAATAATACTTATTATATTATTATTTATGTTATGGTTATTAATTATTATTTCAATGTAAATGAAGTGAATAAGAACCCCAAAAACAAACACAAGTGCTAAAGTTAGAATATTAATAAAATAATAACTATCAAGTTATAACTGAAAGGCCAAAAACATAATTATAGTATCACAAATCATTAATATTAGCTATTGGTTTACACTCATATAATTGTTACGCAAATGACGTTGAGACGACGACTTTCCATCTTGATATTATTTTTCTATTATATTTTAATTAGTCTTCTCTTCATTCCAGCCAAAACACTTTGTATATTGGAGTAGTATTCATCCCTGGTGCATTTCTGTCAGCCTTGCTTATATTTATTGCGTTGCGACGTAGCAGAAGCCTCTCTTACAATCCATGTATGTTTTGTACAGACCCCAAAATGTGGAAGATAACGTAGTTTTTATTTCTAGCTGGATATTGACTACATTTGAATGTAAGTGGTAGACTTGGCTTTGACATGTCTCTAAGAAATGTTTAATGATGTGGAACCCTCCCCCTTCCCTCCCCCCTTCATTCGCATTGTGAAATCTCCCCAAAACTCACGTTTCTTTCATTGTGCTTCTTATGGTATTTCGTTCCAGACTCTCTGGGTCTCTCCAGCCTCCGAGGGCTGTTTCTTGCCTTTTCACACAAAGGGTGAATATGCCAGCAACAGATGAAATATATTCCTTCCAAGTGTACAGTTATATTATTCAAGGCAGAAGGATATAACAATGTGCTAATTTTAGTAACTGGCGAGTGAATGGAATTTGATTATGGGGGGAGAAAACGGGGTTTCTGATCATCGATTCGGGTGATAAACGAATTGAATAAAAAACCATCATCCAGCTATTCGCGTCTCTACAAAATTCAAATGATTTAATTTTGTACAACTCCAATGTCGTACGTGCATGGTTGTTCATGCAGTTGGGGGGGCAGGTTCTAAATGCGTTTTACACCTATAAGAACGTGGGTTCGAATCCTACATTATAAGACATTGTTGTATTGTTTTTAAATTATATATATTTGTATGTTTACAATTATCTTTCATCGTCACATCTCTAACTCTTCATCACTTCTCACTCACACAACACTCTTCTCACTCACACAGCGCTATGATCAACCAAGGGGCGCTATGATCCACCAAGAGGCGCTATGATCCACCAAAAGGGGTGCTATGATCAACCAAGGCGCGCTATGATCAACCAAGGGGCGCTATGATCAACCAAGGCGCGCTATGATCAACCAAGGGGCGCTATGATCAACCAAGGGGCGCTATGAACAACCAAGGGGCGCTATGATCAACCAAGGGGCGCTATGATCAACTAAGGGGCGCTATGATCAACCAAGGCACGCTATGGTCAACCAAGGGGCGCTATGATCAACCAAGGGGCGCTATCAACCAAGGGGCGCTATGATCAACCAAGGGGTGCTATGATCAACCAAGGGGCGCTATGATCAACCAAGGGGCGCTATGATCAACCAAGGGGTGCTATGATCAACCAAGGGGCGCTATGATAACCAAGGGGTGCTATGATCAATCAAGGGGTGCTATGATCAACACTGAGGTGTTAGTTCACCTACCGGACAATCCAGATGACATAAGAAGCTATTATCTTCTCGTTATTCCAATACTAAAGCGAGGACTTGACCTTTCAAGATAATTATGTAGGGGTTATCTGACCTATGACCTCAGATTCAATTTTCCAGCTGGTTTATCTGGTGGTCATAATAATTACACAGTTGAGCTGTTAGATAATATTGTTGTGTCACCCATAGAGGCCATATTATACTATACTCTTATCTCATTAGCGGGATAGTGTTGCACTAAAGACAACATGTTGCGTCGCGTTGCGTTGCGTTGCGTTGCGTTGCGTTGCGTTGCGTTGCGTTGCGTTGCGTTGCGTTGCGTTGCGATGCGATGCGATGCGATGCGATGCGATGCGATGCGATGCGATGCGCGATGCGATGCGTTGCGTTGCGTTGCGTTGCGTCGCGTTGCGTTGCGTTGCGTTGCGTTGCGTTGCTTTGCGTTGCGTTGCGTTGCGTTGCGTTGCGTTGCGTTGCGTTGCGTTGCGTTGCGTTGCGTTGCGTTGCGTTGCGTTGCGTTGCGTTGCGTTGCTTTGCGTTGCGTTGCGTTGCTTTGCGTTGCGTTGCGTCGCGTCGCGTTGCGTTGCGTTGCGTTGCGTTGCGTTGCGTTGCGTTGCGTTGCGATGCGATGCGTTGCGTGGCGTCGCGTTGCGTCGCGTTGCGTCGCGTTGCGTTGCGATGCGATGCGTTGCGTGGCGTCGCGTTGCGTCGCGTTGCGTTGCGTTGCGTTGCGTTGCGTTGCGTTGCGTTGCGTTGCAACAATAGAGAATAACATTATTTATAATGTACCTTAGTTGCCTCAGGACCCCTATTCTATAAAACTCCCGAAATGGATTCGGGCCGAAATGGAAACAATTGAGAAATAATAACAATACTAATTGGAAATTATTGTGTCAGTTATATTGTTGTGGAACTGCAATTGTTTCCATTTCGGCCAAAATTGTTGTAATTTCCGACCGAATCCGTTTCGGTGGAGTTATAGAATAAGGGTCCAGCTCTAACCAAAGATGTTGGATAGTAACGTCGGTTTAACTCATGGCTACAAAATAGGCGAGTCCAACAGTATACCAACTTAATTCACGACTTCTTTGAAACAGATTCACTATAAATGATAAATATAAATAATAAATTCGCCACGGAATGTCCCGATATATCTGATTGTGTGTATTATACCAGCCTCGCTTGATATGTACCTAGCCAACGCCTGCCAACAGACGCCCTGATAGTATCACTACAATACCGGAGGCATGAGAACAAGATGCAACTAGATTTAGGTTGGTAGTTGTCACATGCGTCACTTCACCATTTACATAATCCGTGACATCACCTTGCAAGTTAACACGACGAAACTATAGAATACCACCACCTGTTATAATAGGCAACACGCGTACTATTTTTTTTTGTTAAACGAAGCACTTAATTTAATAGTATCAGATACAAAAAGTATATTATTGCAAGTCCTAAGTAAAAAACAAATTTTTAAATTGGCGTTTTAAATGTGGTCGCATTTATTGAAGTTTCAACTCGGGGATCTGAAACGCGTACAGGTGGCTGTGACGTCAGATTCAGTAGTCGTGGCGTAACAGACCAATCGCTGAGGCGGTGAGAGTGCATATAGACACAAACCATGACGTCAAATCCCATCAACATGGCGGTGGCTCGTTTTTCGCGCCCTTTTATTTATCGTTACTAAACCAATTATTTTGAGGCATAGACTGATCCGTTTTTCAAAATTCAAAGACACAAAATTATTAAATGAGATCGAGACAAGGTATTCAAAAATCGATTAAAATTTTCATACGGGTGTTCCCTATGCCACCACCTGTTATAATTGTGATAATTTTGAATTTGGGGATTAAGTTGCAAATAACTGTACTGTACTGAAACTGGCTATAGTGTAAGTATAACCACTTTCATAAAATCACAAATTGTAATTGATCGTTGGTTGAATCTTCAATCAGCTGTTGCGAAAAGTCAGCTGTGTAACGGAAAAGTAGACATCGCATGATTGAAATAGACGCCCATGAAGTAATATTATCACCAGGGCCCGGATTCACAAGAGTCCTAAGTCCTTTTCTTGGACCGGCCTAACTTTGGACCTTCTGTAAAACCAGACCCAGGGCACATGAAGAAGTTACTAATTCCTGGTAGGAAAAAGAACACAAAGAACATTCCAATAATATGTTTTAAAGACTGTTCTCAGATATTTTCCTGGATTCACAAGAGGTTCAAAGTTAGGCCAGTCTTAGAGATAAGACTAAAAAAATACTAAGGACCTCTTGTGGTGTTTTGTTGTCTAATACCTTTACATTCTAAAAACAGATAAATGTGCATGTCAAGGTAAGTAAACGATATCTATTTATGTTCACACTTCGAAGTCATAGACGTATTGCCACCATCTTTGAACAAAGTTGACCTAAATTTTGGTCTCAAGTGTTTGTTATTTACTATGGTATGTGCAGGTCCGTATTAGCCAATGGAGTGCCACAATCTAGTGTTCTTAAAGTTAGGCCAAGCCTAAGTTAAGACTTTTTGTGAATCCGGGACAAGTAGTTTACTGTAGCTGGATCATCAGCACTTGTGTGTAGAACGTAACGGACAGCGGGTAAATATCTTACGCATGCAAATGAGCTGACCGTTCCATCCAACGCCGAACGCGTACGTGTAAGTTACCGAAACACAATACGTTCGCCATTGTTTGAGTAGATAGATGGATCCATCCGTTCCTAATTACTCTCATGAAGACTGCAAACTTCCAGTTAGTCGGGTTGTGCAACGGACGAGAGCAGGTGGCACGCGGAGCTGTTCGGTTGCTCAGTTGAGAGCAGGTGAGGCGAAGAAAGACAGCTCGTGCCAGACTCAAAACACCTTGGACAGGAATGTGAAATATACCTGCCTGGGTTCTCAACAATCTGCTGCCCCCACCGCCCGCTCAGTGTTCAAGGTTGAGGGCACTACGGTGCTATCAATCAAGACTAAACTATTGTTGGGTTGGCATCGCATGAAGATGTTGTTGGTGAAGGAGATGAACCAACTATCGTTCAAGAATCAAGATTATATGTCGATTATTAATTATTATTGTTATTATTATTATTACTATTATTATTATTATTATTATTATTATTATTATTTTTATTATTATTATTATTATTATTATTATTATTATTATTATTATTATTATTATTATTATTATTATTATTATTATTATTATTATTATTATTATTATTATTCTTATTATCAAATTGTTTAAGTTATTCGCTGCTATAGTTATTAGACTCAAGGCCATAATTTTATTACACATTATGGATTGATTGATGATTGGATTGAGAAATAGGGATTGCATGAGTAGATTTTATGCGGGGGGGGGGGGGGAGAGAGAGAGAGAGAGAGAGAGAGAGAGAGAAGGATTTTGTTAGAGTACAAATTAATCTTTGAAGGAGCAAATAAATGATGTGGGAAATGTATGTACACGTCTAACGAAATATAATGTATTTAGTAGAGGACCGGATAATACAAACAGGATCAAAGATAATTATCATGAGATGCGAACTTTGTTGTTTTAGACTTAAAGTCAATATTTTATAATTAATCCAGAATTAAAATAAGATGCTGCCTCTGATTGAATCCAACCAAACGCAATCAGTTTATTTAGCATAGTTTTAAATCTATAAACATTTATATTGTTTTTAAATGTCGTTTTAAATATACAATAAAAATAACCATTTTCTTTCTCTGATCGCGGGTTCTCTCTGCTCTAAGGCAAAAGCCTCAGTTCTAGGAATTGCAGAATCCCCCTGTCAACTTCATAACGAGCACGATTCACTGATCACTAGACACGGGAACGCTTCAAGATACAAGCAGATTATCTTGTAAGTCCATTGTCCCTTTGAAGATTACAAGACACGGTTTTCCTAGTGGATACACTCAACATTATACAGTTTACACTTTACATGCTGCCAGTCAGTCAATGAAAGGTTTATTTTCAAATTCGTAGTATTTTATTTATTGTATTATGTTTATCAATCTACCAAAACTGGGTAAAACATTGAAATACAAAGGAAGGGCATTATTAATGTGAACGAATCATGTTTAGTGACGATACACTTAGGTAATTTTCAAAGTAGTTAATTTATTGATTAAGAAGTTTGGCCGGAAGGAAGTTTCAAAATTATGTTTCACAAACGTATAGAAAACTATAATTATTGTTTCTGCTACTTGATTATTATGTTGGCCGTGGCATTCAAACTAGAACAGGCCTAAAAGGATGCCCCAAGTCTAAGCAAACGAAATAATGAATACATTAATCTAGAAAAGTTACACATTATATATTCACCTCAAACACTTACCGATCAATTTTGTGATTTCCAGTAACCCTAATTTTCATTTGAGGTGGGCGCGGTTTTCAAATCAATACTTATTTCTTCCCTTGAGTTTTTATTGGTATTGACTTTACATTCTCTTTTATCCAATTAGACAATTACTCCTTTTTCTCCTTCCATTCTCACCGTTCCAGTTCTTTGGTTCGACCTTATATTGCACTTTTCTTTCTTTTTCTCAATTTATTATTAGATTCTTCTTACAATGCCAATGGCATCTTCTACTGAAACTCGCTTATATAATATACAACTGATTGTAACACCGGAGGTGTGACCCTATGTGGGCTTCTTTTCATTTATATTATGTGTTGTCAACGAATTATTATTATTAATATTATTAATTATTATTATTAGTATTATTTTTTTGAAAGTAATAAAATAAAAATTGAATTGAATTGAATTGAATCGAATTGAATTGAATTGAATTGAATTGAATTGAATTGAATTGAATTGAATTGAATTTAAGTTAATTTAATTTAATTTAATTTAATTTAATTTAATTTAATTTAATTTAATTTAATTTAATTTAATTGAATTGAATTGAATTGAATTGAATTGAATTGGATTGAATTGAATTGAATTGATTCATATAATTTAAAACACGATTGGGGCCCATTCGGTATCATTGAAAATTGAGAGGCCAGTCTTTCCATCCCTCCATCTGCAAGCTCACCCAAGAATAGACCCCAACACTCAACAAATTGGACAACATTGTTTTCATTTCGGCGCTTTGTGATCCCCACTGGCCATCTTGCTTGTCATAAATATACCTAACGAAGCCCTCACCGCCTTCTCACAGCTTGTCTACCTGAGAAGAAGGTTCAGGCTTATTGCACGTCACAACAGATGGCCCAAACCTCCATGAAGTTGGCCCCTCACATTTGCCCCATACATTTTTTTTTTATTTCAATCGTTAGAACTTCGTTTGATCCCGTTTGATCCGTTATTGTTTTCGTTTGAACCCTTTCGATCACGACGCTATGGCGTCGTGTTTATGTGAGGGGCCAACTTCACGCTGGCCCCTCACATGTGCGGAAACACGAATTTCTCAACGCCAATCGTTAGAACTTCGTTTGATCCCGTTTGATCCGCATGATAATTCGTTTGAACTCGTCAACCAACGGCGTCGCAACGCTTTCAATATTTTAGTCTGGCCCCTCACATTTGTCCTATTCAACATTTTTCGACGCCAATCGTTAGATCTTCGTTAGATCCCGTTTGATCCGTTAAGAGTTCCGTTTCAACTCGTCAACCTACGGCGTCGCGACGCTTTCAATATTTTTGTCTGGCCCCTCACATTTGTCCTATCCAACATTTTTCGACGCCAATCGTTAGATCTTCGTTAGATCCCGTTTGATCCGTTAAGAGTTCCGTTTCAACTAGTCAACCTACGGCGTCGCGACGCTTTCAATATCTTAGTCTGGCCCCTCACATTTGTCCTATCCAACATTTTTCGACGCCAATCGTTAGATCTTCGTTAGATCCCGTTTGATCCATTAAGAGTTCCGTTTCAACTCGTCAACCTACGGCGTCGCGACGCTTTCAATATTTTAGTCTGGCCCCTCACATTTGTCCTATCCAACATTTCTCGACGCCAATCGTTAGATCTTCGTTAGATCCCGTTTGATCCGTTTAGAGTTCCGTTTCAACTCGGCAACCTACGGCGTCGCTACGCTTTCAATATTTTTGTCTGGCCCCTCACATTTGTCCTATCCAACATTTTTCGACGCCAATCGTTAGATCTTCGTTAGATCCCGTTTGATCCGTTAAGATTTCCGTTTCAACTCGTCAACCTACGGCGTCGCGACGCTTTCAATATTTTAGTCTGGCCCCTCACATTTGTCCTATCCAACATTTTTTGACGCCAATCGTTAGATCTTCGTTAGATCCCGTTTGATCCGTTAAGATTTCCGTTTCAACTCGTCAACCTACGGCGTCGCGACGCTTTCAATATTTTAGTCTGGCCCCTCACATTTGTCCTATCCAACATTTTTTGACGCCAATCGTTAGATCTTCGTTAGATCCCGTTTGATCCGTTTAGAGTTCCGTTTCAACTCGTCAACCTACGGCGTCGCGACGCTTTCAATATTTGTGTCTGGCCCCTCACATTTGTCCTATCCAACATTTTTCGACGCCAATCGTAAGATCTTCGTTAGATCCCGTTTGGTCCGTTTAGAGTTTCGTTTCAACTCGTCAACCTACGGCGTCGCGACGCTTTCAATATTTTAGTCTGGCCCCTCACATTTGTCCTATTCCTATCCAACATTTTTCGACGCCAATCGTTAGATCTTCGTTAGATCCCGTTTGATCCATTAAGAGTTCCGTTTCAACTCGTCAACCTACGGCGTCGCGACGCTTTCAATATTTTTGTCTGGCCCCTCACATTTGTCCTATCCAACATTTTTTGACGCCAATCGTTAGATCTTCGTTAGATCCCGTTTAATCCATTAAGAGTTCCGTTTCAACTCGTCAACCTACGGCGTCGCGACGCTTTCAATATTTTAGTCTGGCCCCTCAAATTTGTCCTATCCAACATTTTTCGACGCCAACCGTTAGATCTTCGTTAGATCCCGTTTGATCCGTTAAGAGTTCCGTTTCAACTCGTCAACCTACGGCGTCGCGACGCTTTCAATATTTTAGTCTGGCCGCACACATTTGTACTATCCAACATTTTTCGACGCCAATCGTTAGATCTTCGTTAGATCCCGTTTGATCCGTTAAGAGTTCTGTTTCAACTCGTCAACCTACGGCGTCGCGACGCTTTCAATATTTTAGTCTTGCCGCACACATTTGTACTATTTAACTTTTTTTGACGCCAATCGTTAGATCATCCTTTGATCCCGTTTGGACTTCTGTAATTATTATTTTATTTTTTTATTTAACATTTTATTTATGTATTCATTTATTTATTTATTACGTGTTTTTCTTTCTTTAGTTATGAGTGCCGAATCGTTCCTACACAGTATTTATAATAGGTATGTTTTTGTTTCGTATTATTATTACTTTTAAAGTTAATAATAAATTAATATGACCGTTATTCATTTATTTCTTCATAAGAAACATTTTATTTTATTATAGACAAACATGATGCTTATGTTAGTGGATTAAGGATTGGTATTATCATGACTTTGATTCCTTTACTTCTATTTTCAGCGTCTATTTTGTTTTTAGATACAAAATGACACGTTGTTTATAAGTGATATGTTTCAGAATTTAATCAATTCTACACAAAATGCTAAAAAGTAAAAGACAAATTAGCTGAGCTGAGCCATTCACTTGTAACCTTCTTAGAGTAATAGTTGCAAATTGAATTGATTTTGCGAATCCAAATTAACAGTAGGAGACAAATGTGGGTGAATTTGTTGTGAAATACAGAAATAAAAAACCAACCCTGACTAGGAATTGAACTCAGGCCTATCCCGCTGGTGGTCCGGGGGTTGAGGCGCCCACCTGGCAAGTGGGAGACTTGAGTTTGATTCCCAGCCGAGGCTGGTTTATAATTTCTGGATTTCACAATAAATATACTATATACATATGTATATGTTGGCTGGTTCTTCAACCTTTTTGTCCGTAGTAATCCTGACCATGGTCAGTTCATGTTCATTTAGTTATTGTGGTATAGCGAATAGTTAGGAAAGGTCCGCTGACCGAATGATTCAATCCAATAATTCGGCTTGTGAAGCTGAGACTGAGAGAAAGAAACATCGGAAAAAACTTCTGTGTTGATCGCTTGTAGCAGGTATTGATGTGGTAGTCTTCTGAATTAGAGTTTTCTATGCTGCCACTGAGGCAATTTCGTCGGTGTTAGCAAACCTTACACGGAGCGATGGGTTTATGAAATTAAACGAAATAATAAAGCCTATACACGTGTCAGTGTCAGTAAGTTGATCAACAATCTTTTATATTCACTTTAGTAACTACATTCCATGTGTGGGTTCACAAGCTTAAACGCCAGCGTAAGACGTAAAATGTAGAGCCAAATGAACATATTCGAAAACGGAGGATTTGCGTTTTACGTATCCTGATTGGCCAACGACTTGACGCCATACGTCGGCGTTAGGGCTTGTGAAACCAACCTATAAAGCAATGTTTCATGCCTAGTTTGTTATAGTTAAATACACTTGTGATTTTGATTTAACAAAGTCGAGATAGTTGCTTGAGAGTTGCTTCGAGTGAACGATTGATACGTGAACGTCGATTTATGGGTACTGTACGTTGGATTTTGGTAATATAATTTTTGTATTGGAGAAATCGAGTAATTTTTAATATCATGACAGAACAAAATAAATGGGACAGTTTTTACGCAGTGCAATTGTTAGTCAAACTACACAAAAACAACACAAAATTAAAGGCGTATCTCAAATCTCAATTTTGGCGCTAGTCGACTAGCTGGCAGACTATAATAACATGTTGTTAATTGGTGCTAGTCGTTTAGCGTGAAAATAGAGATTTGAGATACACCTTAAAGATACAGACAGAACAGTTTTAAGATAACCAACTTACACTTTTTAAACTAATGATCCAGGCCATTTACATAAAAATTGGACCAAACCTCGGACAAATTGCAACATTAGTGTTTTTGGTATCATTTTCTTTAGAAAAAGATCCTTTTTAACATACTCAAAATCCGCAAAAATCCGACGACTAGGATGTTTATATGGAGCTTTTAATAAAATTTTAATTATAATTAGACTTCAAAATTTTAAATGTACCTAAACTAGTCGAGTTTGGATTCAAATGAATGCTTATAAGTGCAGGTTGACAGTTACTATGGTCAATGACTTCCTCTATCACATAGGGGTCACTAGAGGTCAACAATGAGTCACAAATTAAGATGTTACCAAAAATATATTTTAAATAATTAAATTGATATAATGGCATATCAATTTTCAAATATTTATTTATTTATCTGAATGTCATTGATGATTCTCTCCTTTCACGATAAGTACCCTTCCTATGACCTAAACATGTATAGACCACATCAATATCAATATTCTAGAATATGTTTTCATAAAGCTATTTTCCAGAGTAGTTAGATTAATTATAATTTGAAACTACAACGATCTCTTATCAAGTTACGTGTTCATATCGCTGTCACTGTGGTTAACAGAGGTAGATGTGAATTGGTATAGCTCTTTCCATTGCATTCCTTGCAGGCAGACGAGCAATTCATTCCCTACTAATGACAACTCTTTTTTGAGTCTGGCAATCACTTTTACAACACCGTATAACTTTCATAAGATCATCTGTGGTTGGTGCTAAATCAGTCAAAATCGCAAAGGTGTTCTATTTGCAAAGATATTCAATATAACAACCCACCATACAATAAACCAACAGTGTAGATAACATGGAAGTTGACGATCGTAGATCTCAACGAGCTGGGTGTAATATTCGAAGGATTTTTGGAACGAGCTGCGTCTGTTGTAGATACAAAAGATGATTGCAAAATTTTAAGAACCTTTACAAAATCAACGGACTTGTAATTTATTGTTCTATTTCTGCAAACAAATGGACGTAAAGCCCAAACATCAATGAATGGTTCCAATTCATGGACATGGTAGACAATAAAAAAGTTTATTTTATCTGAACATACGGAAAACAGGATGCTGTTTCTGCAATCTGTTTCAGAAATGTTACCTTATCTTGAAGCAGCAAGTAGGTTCGCTTACACGAGAAGGGCGCGATTATATCTTCAATCGATGAACAAACTCGAAAAGGATCATCCTGATAGATGCCAGGTCTTTCAGAATGACTCGCATGTGATCCATATATCTGATCGATACTGCGCAGGTCGCTCAGTTGATCTTATAAGTGTACAGAGTTTTAATTTAGAGAAGGTCGAGGTATGACCTCAACAACAACAATCAAACTTCATCAATCAGTTTGAGTCTCTCTCACCAGTGCCTAAGAAGATATTTGGGTTTTACGTCCCATATTTTTGCAACTTGGCTAATCGAGACGTTAAGTGGGTGAAATATGAAGAGGAAGATGTGAAGGAAAGGGGCAGTAGGAGGGCGATGAGAAAAAGGGAGGGTGTGGACTACATTTTGTCTGGCTTCTCCTCCTCGATCTGTTCAGCTAGGGTGGTCCTACCAGAAGCATATGCTTCCGCCGGTATAGGTCTCGGGATTAACAAAGCACACACATCTGCCTGTCACGATAAGGTTACAGTCCCTGGGTAGGTAACGCCTAAATGCACCAATGTAAACAGAGATATGCAAGCAACCATTCGGATATCATGTAAGACAAGTGAGCAACACATTGACTCATCGAAAGAGAGACAAGAAAGAGACGAAAAGATAACATAACAACCCTTTGTTTCTTTAATCACATGGATCCATTCCAAGATACTTATCCCTATGAAGCTAAAAAACGGGCCAAGTAGCAAATGTTAGTGTCAACGTGGACGAAAGTAACAGTGTTTGTACACGGTGGCCCATACTTGATTCATTCGTGACAGGAGAAAATGTGTCAACGGTCACTTTTAAAAGGAAATACTTTTTTTGGATATGGTTCGCATGAAGATCGGTGACGACGTAATCTAAATTGATCCTCGGGTTTTATTTCAAAGGTTTATTAGCAACCAAAGCTGAAGAAGATGGTATTTAATCTGTTTTATGTATGAGCTATGTAGCCAACCCTAGCGGGGGAAGAAGGCAGTGGTAAGCATGCATGGCGGAAAGAAAACTGAAAACCTTAAAAATCTCCGCCACTGATGGTTTACGGGAAAGACTGCGTCAGGAACACGTTTGTTAGGGCTGAACCGCGTCCACCAACTTTAGGAGCTGTTAAATAGGTACCACAGCGTAAGCGTGCATGTACAATCAAATAAATATGTGGAAAGGAGTAGACCTGAATCCTATTCAATAGCTATGGGTTAAAAAGAAGGGAAAATTATACCAGTGTGATTAGCACCAGCTCTAGATAATCTTCTGAAAGTTGTTGTAAAACTGATTGCCACTCAAAGAGGTGTGCTCGTTTGCCTGAGGAATGTAATGAAATCTGCTATACCATTACACTAGGAAAACGCTCTGTTTGACGCGTTGATAAGCGAGCGCGTCCATATCTACGAACGTTCTGGCGAAAAGATCTCAAAGCTAATAAAAACAGTAATTAACAACAATTCAAGAATGTGCATTTCAAAATTTTTTCTGATTTCCATAGCTATTATACTTACCGATATTGTTGAATGCAGTGCAATTTGCGTTGCTAAGAATTTTCGTTGTCTGTCTAGTGTTTTCGCGGCGGTCCGCCACCGCTATTAACAGTTATTGAGTGTAACTTTGAAACTTTTCGAACGATTTTGCCTCAAAACTATACACCTTCAATCCACATCGAGGCTTGTGGATGGTCCAAATTTCAAGTTGATCGGACTTTCCGTTCGACCGCTATCGACAGACATAAAAACAAAACAAAAAACAAACAGCATGAAGTGCCATAAGAGTCTAGTACACAAAAAAAAAAAAAACAGAACGAAGGGCCATAATAGTCTCGTGGAGACGCTCGCTTCGCTCGCTTAACTAACTGTTTTTAACATTTTACCTGCCATTTACCATTTACCGATATGGACCTGTAACCAGTGGTGTATTCGAGCCTGGGCGGGCCTGGCCGCCGCCCAGGCACTTTTATTTGGAGGCTGGGCTAGCCCAGGTGCTTTTTATACATACACGAAGTCCTACATTGCTAAACACAGAACAGCCAGGCGTAATAAAAAGTTTTCTATATAATTGGAGTAGCAAAAATACGCATGACCAATCAATATACCTAGCTTCGAAACGATGGACAGAAGAAATAGATTTTTGGTGCAGGTATCAAATTTGACAGTTGTTAGGACTCCTTGTGGATAATCCAAAACGTCCGATTTCATTGTTCTATCTGACAGACTACATTATGGGGCTAATTAACATCGAAAATCTAAAAGAAAATTCTAAATACATGTATGGCCTCTGAATGTTTGCTCAAAAACGTCCCCTCAAGCTCTTTAACCCGTTCAATTTCTGTAACATCGTTTTCCACCCACTTAAATTACACCCCCCCCCCCCCCCCCCGTACACACGTAAATTCGACCGCCCACGCACTTTATATTTTAGGAATACTCGGACATGCAAGTTGATATTAGATCGTTGTATTCAAATACAAATTCATTAAACTATTCTGAAAAATAGCTTTATGAAAACATATTCTGAAATATTAATGTGTCATTACTCATTATACTTTTAGGTTTAGTATAAAGCTATATTTTTTATTTTCCTTTTTTGACACTATGTGTTCTTTGTCTGAAACTCTCTTGTTTTGTTTTATATATGTGTGCTTTTATCATTTATATTATTTTCATTTTAAGATTTGTATTGTTACTGAACTGACGTTTTCCCAAATGCCGGTGGTACACAAATTTGTCAAATATTGTAACTTTAGTAATTAATATTTTAATGCTGTCATGTACAGTTTATTGTGGCGAAAAAAATATCGATCTATCTACCTATCGTGTAAGGAGGGAATCATTTATTATGCGGAGGAAAACATTTTTTTTAAAAATTGATACGCCGTTACCTTAATTTAACAATTTAAAGGGTATTCCTAGTGGGATCTTATTAATAATTTGTAACTTATTAGTGACCTCTGTGACCCCTGTGTGATTAAATGAAGTCGATAATCATCATAAATGTCAACCTGCAGCAATAAGCATTCATTTGAATCCAAACTCGACTAGTTTGGGTACATTTAAAATTTTGAAGTGTAATTATAATTATAATTTTAATAAAAGCTCCATGAAAAAATCCTAGTCGTCGGATTTTTGCGGATTTTGACTATGTTAAAGAGGATGTTTTATGAAGAAAATGATTTCAAAAACACTAATGTTGCAATTTGTCTGAGGTTAAATCCAAAATGGCCTGGATCATAAGAATTATATGGTCATTGATTATATCAAATACATATCTCACTCAGCTTCTATCACTCACGTTTAGTGAATTGAGCTAAATATAAGTGATGACAATAGAGATGATATGATTATATTTATTTATTTATAATTGTGTATTAAATCGGAGTGACAAAACCATCTAAAGCTAGTTGTCGGTTGTGTCTATGTAAAACTAAAATATTCAAAGCGTCCCGACGCCGTATGTTGACGAGTTGAAACTGAACTCTAAACGGATCAAACGAGATCTAACGAACATCTAACGATTGGCGTCAAAAAATGTTGAATAGGACAAATGTGAGGGGCCAGACTAAAATATTGAAAGCGTCGCGACGCCGTAGGTTGACGAGTTGAAATGGAACTCTAAACGGACCAAACGGGATCTAACGAAGATCTATCGATTGGCGCCGAAAAATGTTGAATCAGACAAATGTGAGGGGCCAGACTAAAATATTGAAAGCGTCGCGACGCCGTAGGTTGACGAGTTGAAACGGAACTCTAAACGGATCAAACGGGATCTAACGAAACTCTAACGATTGGCGTCGAAAAATGTTGAATAGAACAAATGTGAGGGGCCAGACAAAAATATTAAAAGCGTCGAGACGCCGTAGGTTGACGAGTTGAAACGGAACTCTAAACGGATCAAACGGGATCTAACGAAGATCTAACGATTGGCGTCAAAAAATGTTGGATAGGACAAATGTGAGGGGCCAGACTAAAATATTGAAAGCGTCGCGACGCCGTAGGTTGATGAATTGAAACGGAACTCTAAACGGATCAAACGGGATCTAACGAAGATCTAACGATTGGCGTCAAAAAATGTTGGATAGGACAAATGTGAGGGGCCAGACTAAAATATTGAAAGCGTCGCGACGCCGTAGGTTGACGAGTTGAAACGGAACTCTAAACGGATCAAACGGGATCTAACGAAACTCTAACGATTGGCGTCGAAAAATGTTGGATAGGACAAATGTGAGGGGCCAGACAAAAATATTGAAAGCGTCGCGACGCCGTAGGTTGACGAGTTGAAACGGAACTCTAAGCGGATCAAACGGGATCTAACGAAGATCTAACGATTGGCGTCAAAAAATGTTGGATAAGACAAATGTGAGGGGCCAGACTAAAATATTGAAAGCGTCGCGACGCCGTAGGTTGATGAATTGAAACGGAACTCTAAACGGATCAAACGGGATCTAACGAAGATCTAACGATTGGCGTCAAAAAATGTTGGATAGGACAAATGTGAGGGGCCAGACTAAAATATTGAAAGCGTCGCGACGCCGTAGGTTGACGAGTTGAAACGGAACTCTAAGCGGATCAAACGGGATCTAACGAAGATCTAACGATTGGCGTCAAAAAATGTTGGATAAGACAAATGTGAGGGGCCAGACTAAAATATTGAAAGCGTCGCGACGCCGTAGGTTGATGAGTTGAAAAGAAACTCTAAACGGATCAAACGGGATCTAACGAATATCGAACGATTGGCGTCGAAAAATGTTGGATAGGACAAATGTGAGGGGCCAGACAAAAATATTGAAAGCGTCGCGACGCCGTAGGTTGACGAGTTGAAACGGTGCTCTTAATGGATCAAACGGGATCTAACGAAGATCTAACGATTGGCGTCGAAAAATGTTGGATAGGACAAATGTGAGGGGCCAGACTAAAATATTGAAAGCGTCGCGACGCCGTAGGTTGACGAGTTGAAACGGAACTCTAAACGGATCAAACGGGATCTAACGAAGATCTAACGATTGGCGTCGAAAAATGTTGGATAGGACAAATGTGAGGGGCCAGACTAAAATATTGAAAGCGTCGCGACGCCGTTGGTTGACGAGTTCAAACGAATTATTATACGGATCAAACGGGATCAAACGAAGTTCTAACGATTGGCGTTGAGAAATTCGTGTTTCCGCTCATGTGAGGGGCCAGCGTGAAGTTGGCCCCTCACATAAACACGACGCCATAGCGTCGTGATCGAAAGGGTTCAAACGAAAACAATAACGGATCAAACGGGATCAAACGAAGTTCTAACGATTGAAATAAAAAAAAAATGTATGGGGCAAATGTGAGGGGCCAACTTCATGGAGGTATGGCCCAAACGATTCACGAGAATATTATACACACCCAGAAATCCCACTTCTTAAAATATAGCCTATAAACACATTTAAAATTAAATTGGAATGTTTTATTTATATAGTTCACCTCTAAACCCACCAGACGTTTGAAACATCCAGAGGGAAAAGTTCTTTGACAGTCTGCGCCACGTTATTAATTTATTATACCGTTTTAAGAAACATCAACGACGGGGAGGGGGGGGGGGGGGGGGGTGCAGCGGCGAAAAGAGGGATCAAAGATAATATTGGGCAATGAGCAGTGAGGAAGTGACAAATGCATTGTAAAACTGTCTTGTTTATTGGCCAATTGTCAACCACCACTAATAGATTATTATGATTGTTGTTGTTGTTTATGACTCACTACACTTGTACGACAGGCAAAGCTACAATGGAACTGTACTGTTCTACCCAGACGGGGATGAAACTAAAATTGTCTCGGTGCTCAATAACCAACAGCAAAAGTCGTTGTATATTTTGACTATAAATTGCAACACAATCTAGTTTTTCAATTATTCAGACATGATTTTTCAAAATTGTTTCCCGGGCAATTAGAAAACCACTTGTTTTGTCTGGGGTCGCGAATACGGCCACGACGAACTCAACACAACAGAAACCAGTCTTGTCGCCACTAAAACGATGATGAGCTTTGTTATAAATAATTAAAGTGAACGTTTATTTTGTATTTGTAATAAAATTGTGCAACGGAACGGAACATGTGCGGGCAAACCCTTTTCAATAGATGATAGTGTAATCAACATGAGCCTTTTCATGAACCTCGGTGTACGCGGCACTTCATTAACTGCACATTACGGACTAATAATTAGAGCGTGTAATTAATTAATTACTTCATTTACGGGTTTCACTCAGTTTAGTTTCATGGGACACATTTTGCCTCGTTTATTACAGTTGAATAACAGTGGTCTAATGTGATTGACATAGTGACTGGAATTATGGTGATGGGGTAGCGAGTACAAGAAGGCAATGCCCCCCCCCCCCCTCCCAAGGATACCTTTACGTCAAAAACCGCAACAAATTGTCATGTTTTAATTATATCTCAAGAATGGACCTCAAACTCGAAAATGTGAAAAATAAGGATGGTGTGGTTTGGTAAGCCCTACTAACTGAATGATAAATATACTTAACATATAATCCGTATGATTGTGATACCAAAGATTAGACTGTCTAATCTTTGGTGATACCTATTTCATTAAAAATTTAATAAAATAGGTATCACAGTCAATCTGATTATAATGTTAAGTATATTTATCATTCGGTTTGTAGGGCTCATTTTTCAGGTTTTCGATTTTGAGGTCCATTCTTGAGATATAATTAAAACATGACAATTTGCTGCGGTTTTTGACGTAAAGGTATCCTTCGTTCTTAAAAGAGTACTGGATGACGCAGTATGGAGGGTAAAAATAATGTATTTACACAAATAAAATAAGATTATTATTTTCACAAATTTTTTTCCTATAAAAATGAAAATGTAGACTTTCTCGGTCGCTGGTGGAATTAAGGCGGGGGGGGGATCTCCACAATGCTATGCCCTTGAGCCAGGCGGCATTCTTGCCAAGGTCACGGCGAAAAGAATACAACACATCTGTCTCCACAAAGAAAACCCGTTATTAAAGAACAAGATTGTGTATAAGGGGCAGTTATAGAATCCACGGAAATAATTGCGTGCGGAGAAATATGCTGTTGTCTAGCTATTGCCGAAGGGGTTGTAGCAGCGGGGGGCGGGGTACAATAGTGACAGCATGGGGTATTCTTCATTCGCTCTAAAAGGACCCTTGTACTATATTTGCACTTTTTCAAAATGGATTTTTCCACTTGTTGAGTCCATTATGTGACTCAATTCAATCGACATAACTGACGAAGAATTAGTTATGTAATAGTTATGCAGAGAGGGTAATCGAGTTGTCGAGTGGTACGCCGACTGTTACCAAGGCTGTACTAAGGCATAGGTTTGGAGCCTAGGGCGCCGACATTTTAGGGGACGCCCAAGCGCCCCCCCTCCCCTAAATATTCGGCGCCGAACTCGGCGTGTAACTTCTAACTTTTCAACGGGCGAGACGGGGGCTTTGAAAGTATACAACTTGATGAGTTGCAATGTTTTAGTTGCCTACTTTTTTTTAACCTAAAATGCATGCATATGTTTGTTAGCATGTTGAGTTTAGAGGGAGGGGGGGGGGGGGGGGGGGGCGTATCTACTTTTTAGCCTATGGGCGCTACATGTCTTAATCCGGCCCTGACTGTCACATAGCCAGCACATTTTACAGTAGGACTGTAGGATGCTGCAGGACTGTAGGGCAACAATGCAAAACAAGGTATGGCGCAAAGACTATTTGTCTGGGGTAGGGCCCCAGGCTGCGAAGATCAGACTGTCGCATGAATTTATTTACAACACATCCTTTTTAACGCTGAAACATTTTATCACACTCAGAGAATTTACCCCTATCACTGTATTCTATATTATATTATTGTTATTGATTTATATGTATATACACATGCTGCACCTACAGCCGATTAATTGGATAAAAATGTTTGTATAGAGATGTAACTGTCCAAAAGTGGAGTAACATTGTCTTCAGTTCGCTGCGAGTGTAGAGTGCAGATATTCTTAGTTTGACATAGTTTGAAGCTCCACCTCCCTAGTTATGTGACCACCACCCAGCATAACAAATATTACTGATTTTAAAGAATATAATATGAAATTAACAAATTTTATGCACATGATTGTCGGGTTGTCACGGGGGTAAGGGGGGTCACCCGCAGAGCGATGAAGGGAAGCGTCAAACTAAGAACATCTCAAATGTATACCTGGGCCTATATTTTCTCCAATGCCCAGGAAACGAAAAATATTATGCATTGCAATAGTAACAGGTATATTACAAGCTATATATTATCAGTTATCACCCAAATTTGGAGTTTAGGGGCTACATAATATCCCCCCCTCCCTCCCCCCCCCCCCCCCCGGCCCCCTGAGTAAATAATCTTCAGTCAGCATTGATTGATTGATTGGATCTTTATTGACAACGGGTCAGCGACCCACTAGTGCAATACAATTTATAATAACAGCTTACAATACAGTACAATGCAACAAGTCACACTAGACTAGTGTTATAACTTAAAGTAACAAGAGAAATGTAAGAAAACAAAAAACAAAAAACAACTTACACATACGCACACACGCACTCACGCACACTCACACACGCACATTCATGCACACTCATGCTCGCGACGCACATCACGCATACTCACTCGCGCACATTCATGCACATTCATGCACACTCGTGCACACTCACGCACATAGTGACGGGAATATAAACACCGGAATAGATCCCACGACCTCCTGAATCATAGTTCTGCTCACGGTATCACTGAGCCACCTCTTTCTACGTCACCACGCTTACAGTGGACGCACTATAGCAGAGAGTACAAGCGTGATCAGCTTACAGCGACCGCACTATAGCAGACGAGTACAAGCGTGATCAGCTTACAGCGACCGCACTATAGAAGAGGAGTACAAGCGTGATCACCTTACAGCGACCGCACTATAGGCGAGTAGTACAACGTGATCCCCAACCCACACACCCCTCGTATTATCACCGAGCCCATCTATCGACAGACAGGGTGTGTAAAGGTTTGAACCAAGGTCCCGCATAATGTCTGGGTGGTCGATGGTCTTCCTCAGGTAAACACAAAAAACTTGTAGTACTTCAAGGTTCTTTCGTCTGACCTTTATTATTCACGTATATATCTATTCAATACGATTATCTTTAGATATATTTTTTGTGGAGGATCAATTCAATGGTTCGGTCACAGGTTCGGTTTACCGTGGCACAGGTAAAGATAGGAGATAGTTGTAATAATAGAGATGGAAGCCTGAAGAGCGTTTGAATTGCGCGGGTTCTTCGGGCGTCGCGCGTTCGCTGGTACTGCACTTTTGCACTGTACTGCACCGTCTGCACGGTCAGTTCAGTACTGTGCAGTGCAGAAAAATGCAATTTTGTTTCCACGCCGCCCGGTCACGGGTCATTTATAGATTATGGTATATCTTCTCGGCTAAAACTTGAGCAATATTTGGTTTTTCTCGAAACGTAATCTTATAAAGATTTACCATCCACACTAGAATAATCAGCTTCCATTTCTGCAGCCGAATATTTCTGCACTGTATTATTGCACCACCTCTAGAGACAATGCAGAAACACACGAACTATGTGCACTAATTCTGTTATTTATTTATTTAATTATTTTATTGTAATTAAGGCCAGTGTAGGGCACAATGCCCTCTATAGCCTGATGATGGATGATTGATGAATGATAACGAGGAAGGGAGGAGGGGAAGCCTGATACCGTCACGTAGACTACTCCTGTCGGAAAGTACCAAGGGGACCATCGGCTTTACGTCCCATCCGAAAGGACGGTGTAACTTTGACCAGTCATATAGGTTCCTCCACTAACCTGGACTGCCGAGCAGTTGACGAGAAGAACGAAGCTGTTATACACAAGCTTTCGAACCCTCCAATCTGCTCTAACCAACGGTAACTAGTGTTTCAGAGGAGAGTGGTCACCCATCCACCTCCTGACCTAGCCCGAAGTTCTGTTGCACTTTACAGGCAAACGACGTGCATGATACTGCACTACGACAAACGAACGGTGCAAGGTGCTAAAGTACAGAAAGTACAGGACAGGCGAACGAAGCTTTGATCATCGATTACCTAATGCTTGTGAATGACAGGTCGTTGTCCAACGACTGACGCCGTCCGACGTTGTGTTGAGGTGACGTAGACGTGACGTAGGTGTCACCTCGGGCGCAATCAGTGTAACACTCAACGGATGAGCTCGGAGCTCGTCCAGTCACTCTCACTTCAAACAAGTCGTGATTCTAGTTGGACACGTAGAGCGCACGCACTTACTTTCCGAGATACATTTATTTAAATTTATTTATTTAATTTTGTAATTTTTGGTGGGGATATGGGAGGGGAATTGGACTTTGGGCAGGCATTTCCCCCTCCCACACCCCTCCTTATAAAGAACTGAAATTAGTTATTGAGTTCTAGATATCTAGTTTAGATATAACTTTTTTTTTTAGGACAAAGGATGACCGAGCCACCGATTGTATACCTTAATTCCCCCCCCCTTCCCGCCCTCTCCCTCCCCTTCCGTGCGTTCGTGAATGTGTCTACATGTTCTTTAATTATTGATTTGAATTTCTTTATTAAGACTAAAACTATCAGTACAGAATAACTATTTTCGCTCCCTAAAAAGAATAAATTATGTTCAAAAAAATTAAACATTTACAATTGAACAATATGATTTCGTTATCTGATTTCAAACTCTGACCGAGTTCTCTCCACAACGGAAAATGTCACTCGAGCAGTAGTGTAGAGTAGAGTAGAGTAGAGTAGAGTAGAGTAGAGTAGAGTAGAGTAGAGTAGAGTAGAGTAGAGTAGAGTAGAGTAGAGTAGAGTAGAGTAGAGTAGAGTAGAGTAGAGTAGAGTAGAGTAGAGTAGAGTAGAGTAGAGTAGAGTAAAGTAGGGTAGAGTAGAGTAGAAAAGAGTAGAAAAGAGTAGAGTAGGGTAAATTATTCACCAATTGTAATATAACAGGCTACATGATGGCTTCGTATGAAAGAATAAAGTACGCGCAAAAAAACGTCTGAAAATCCCAAGGCCGAAGGTAATTTTGTCAAACTAAATTGGCTACAATAAATTATCCCACCAGGTCATATAATCTATTAATAGTAACATTAATTACAAAAATGCTTTCCTATAATCTTATCCAATAAAAGTAACCCCTAATTAGACTGTTGCTATATATAAATGCAACTTTCTTCTACAATTACCGTTTATTAGAGTTAGACATTAGACAACGCTTTCTACAATAAACCTGTAATGTGTGTATAATGTTTATGTTGTAGCTACTCGGACTTGTAAAACTATGTATAAGTGACCCGAGACCACCTTACAGATGCTTTCGTCACAGACGAGGAACTCTAGCCAATCAGCGATCGGTATTTGAGAATTGGGGCTCTTTGGTCGGCCACGAGTCACTATTGTCTCTCTACGCGGTTAACTTTCTTGATAATACTTTTCTTCGGAAACTATAAGGCTCAAGATCTCTTGAAAAGCCTTACTTTAAAAACGACATGTAAAATCCAAGTTCGGGAATTATATTTATGGGTTCGATATTTAAAAGGTATCAAACTAATCTGTAACAAAATAAATATATATAGGGTGTATTCACGTATTGCGCATGGTGGCCATACTGGAGGCCACAATGGCTGTGATTGGTAGTTCATTGTTACTATGTTTCAGCTGGCATTAGGTTGAAGTTCAACTGTTCTCCAACTTTGGTTTACTTTTATTACTGAAAGTTGAAAAGCAACTTAAATAAATTCTCTCTTGTTTCGGCCACTCTTATTGTTGTTTACAATGGCACACACAATCATTTCCGTAAACTTTATCGGAGGATATACGTGTTCAAACTCTCATATTTTCACAGCTAAATGAAACTTGAAATAGTACTAGGTGGTCTCCAATATGGCCGATGTGACGTCACGTGAATACTCCCAATTACGGATTAGGGGAGTTGGGAACATGTTTTGCCTACATACTAAAACAAAAGATTTAAAAATTAACATCGTTTTGAAGATGCTATAGAGTGGATGTTATTTTGGTATATCATTACGCCTGCGTTGAAATGTGATAGATGAACCAAACAATGGGTGACGCGCTGTTGACGCGTTGTTGACGTGTTGTTGACGCGCTGTTCACGCGAATTGTTAACGCGTTGTTGACGCTCTGTTGACTCGTTGTTGACGCGCTGTTGACGCGTTGTTGGCGCTCTACGCACTGTGGACTCGCTGTTGACGCGTTGTTGACGCGTTGTTGATGCGTTGTTGATGCACTGTAGACGCGTTGTTGACGCGATGTTGACGCGTTGTTGACGCCTTGTTGACACGTTGTTGATGCACTGTGGATGCGTTGTTGACGCGTTGTTGACGCGTTGTGGACGCGCTGTGGACGTTCTTTGGACGCGTTGTTCACGCGCTGTTGACGCATTATTGACGCGTTGTGGACGCGTTGTTGAGTGCAACCACGCTCAGCAGACAGCGACCTTGCTGCATGGGGGACTTCTAATAATATTATTGTTGTTATTGAGGATAATTCGGCTGATAAACCTCATCACCCAGAACGCGCGTACAGTGTTGCCAAGTCACTGGTGCGTGTAAACATCGGGGTCTGTTCAACATGCAGTATTTGTGTACTGAGTTTGTTTTCTTCACGCTTGCATGGCGCACTGATAGAGGTGACTCAGTCCCTCAGTGGACAGTGTAAGGCTAGGGCCACACATTGCGTTTTTGACGGACCGTTATCAACGGTCCGTTTTCAACGGACAATGTGTCCGAGACTACACATTGCGTTGTTGCGGGTCCGTTGGGTTTGACGAACACTTGTCAGTCTTCATCGAAATGCCGACTAGTGGACATGTTTAATAACCAGTTACGTATTATTTGTGTGGCTGAACAGATGGTGAAAAGAGGGCATTGGGTTCACCCTTTCTACACTAACCGTAAAAAGAGTGATCGATTTGGAAAATTTTATAATAGTATAAGAAAATATGAAAGTAAGTTTTTTGGATATTCGTTGCATTAGAATTACAAGGTTCTATCTACTCATTTGGTGATTGTTCAGGAAAGGGTTTTCTAAAATCCATTGTCTAGATATGTAGTATTTTAATGAAATAATTGCATGAAATAATTCACAATGACTACTTGTATGATGTTTATTGATTTTAGAAATACATTTATCATGTAAGTGCACTTTTAGTCAGTAAATAATCAATATTAAACTTCAGATAGAACTCTGTTAGCCTGAAGTGGCACTTATAGGCCTACATCAGAAAATTACAAAGTTCTATCTGTTTTCAAAGTTTTTTTAAGTGGTTATGAAATTAGGTATGTGATTGTTCATATATTTGACAGGCTTTTAAGAGTTAGATTGAATTATAATTGATTATAATTAACATTGTGCTTTGTGAATGACACAATTGAATGTAATATCATACATAGCGACAAGAAGTCACAAAATCCCAGCAAGGAAACCTATTTTTGTCCAAACATTTGGTTGAAATAAGTTAGTAGGAATAGTAAAACAATCTCCACTGATTTGTGGTTGGTTTTCCGGTTTGTAACATACACTTTCATTGGTTTACGTAAATATTGGAGCCAATAGAAAGCCAGAATCCAGAAAAAATATGTAGATAGAACCTTGTAATTCTGCAAAACATCAGTGAAGGCAGATAGAACTTTGAAATTATCCCAATAGTAAAATATATTACCGCTAGAATGCACTGCAGACAGAAATTATTGATACTGTAGGTAAAGTAGAATGCAGTAAAACCAAAATATGAAAAATTTAAAAAATGCGAGATAGAACCTTGTAATTCTAATGCAACGTATTATCGGATGTCTATCTCCATCTCCAATATTGACGGGTGCTTTTGTACGCACTGTATAAATGTAGATCGGTATCAAACATCCTACGAAGTGTGTAGTATAGTAGGCCTACGAAGTGTCGCAAACGAGTGATAGCGAGTGAATGAATGTTATCTGTCCGCACCGGACGCGTTGCCAACGGTCGTGTGTGACTCCACTTATTCAACTACGTGTGTTCGCCTTGCCAATCCGTCGATCCGTTGATCCGTTTTGAGCGCAGAAAACTCTGGGAGCTTCCGTTGGCTGCGTTGAAAACCGGAGACAACGGATGAGTGTGGGCGCAAAGATTAAAAACAACGTGTTGCCCTCTTTCCGTCACAACGGACCGTTGATAACTGTCCGTCAAAAACGCAATGTGTGGCCCTAGCCTAACAGTGATAGAGGTGACTCAGTGGAGGGGGAGGGTGGGGGGGTCTTGCTTGAACGATGAAAATATAACTTAGAACAATTACATTTCTATGGGCCTGTCCGAATTCTTCCAGAAACGTTCTGGTTCTTGGTCTTGGTCTTGATTTGACGTCATCAACAATGGGTGACCTCTGGCTACTGATTGTTGATGAAGTAAAATTAATATACCTAGACCAAGAAAAATAAGGTATTTTGATTAGAACAGTCTAAACGAGTTCTTGGTGTAGACACTATACTTAATTATTTCTTACTTGTATTAATACTTATTATTTCTTACTTCTGTATGATATGCATATGGTAAGGTGGAACAACGATTTGTTATTGAAATTCGCAATTTTGGGTTTACAAAATAATTATGTATTGTACTGTAAAGTTTTTGGTAGAATTCGGACAGGCCCTAAGTTAGTATTGAAACCACGTTCGGAAGTAGTTTTGATGTTTTTAGTCAACTAATTTCTCTTAAACGAATAATAGGATTATTATGGAAATTTACCTGCTTGCACAGGGGGGTCATATCTACGCATGGTATTAAGTACATTTGTGACAAGCTTGCTCAAAAAATAATATACTCATGTTTGAATTATGCAAAAAAAATTACTTTCGTCGAAAATGTTCAGCGAAATAATACGGAGAATCTGTTCAAGAATGGTTACATTATTTTTGAATAGGTTGGTCACAAATGTACTTAATAGCATGCGTACATATGACATTCCTCTACAAGTAGATAAATATTTATAATAATCCTACTTAAGATGATCCTACTTGTTTAAGAGTAATTAGTTGACGACCAATACATCTGTAAAAACTCTTAAGAGCGTTCGGCAGTATAGGAGTTGTACAGATGTATTGGCCGTCAACTAATTACTCTTAAACTAATAGTGATTATTATAATTATTTACCAACTTGTGGAGGGATGTCATATCTATGCATGGTATTCAGTACATTTGTGACCCACCTATTCAAAAATAATGTACCCACTACCCATTTTTAAACAGATTCTCCGTATTATTTCGCCGAACATTTTCGACGAAAGTAATTTAGTTGCATAATTCAAACATGAGTATATTATTTTTGAGCAGGCTTATTACAAATGTATTTAATACCATGCGTAGATATGACATACCTCTGCAAGTAGGTACATTTTCACATTAAGAGTTTTACAGATGTATTGGCCGTCAACTAATTACTCTTAAACTAATACTAGGATTATTATAACGTCCAAACTACTTCTACATATGATGATGTCTTCTAGCGGCTCTGTGAGTAGGGATGTGTTGGTTGTCAAGTGTCAGAAATCAGGGACGCGGGTTGTACGATCAATCAGTCTATCTGCGACCTGGACCACACATACATACACATCCAGGTGGATTGTGCAGCCAAGACTGCGGCAAGGGATGGGGGGGGGGATAGAATCAGGAGTCACCCCCCCCCCCCCCCCCACCCCTCTCAAACCAGACGTGACCTACTTAACATAGACTGTAATTGACAACAGATGGATGCATTGCACAGTACACACTACTATAATTAACATTGACCGAGTACCAATATTAACACAACATACAACTGAACTATAATTAATGATTCCAACTGTGATGACTGACGTACATATATTATTAGGTATTGGATTCGGCTAAGTGAAACAGTATTGTAATCAAATTAGGCTCCTACCATTAATCAGAGTAATTGTGCTTGCGTTTAGTTTCGGGGTTATGTTCTATTTCATGTACGGTGGCGTATCCAAGGGGAGGGGGGGGGGGGGACAACCCCCCCTCCCCCTTTCGCAGAGGAAAAATGGAGAATTACCGTTTAGCATTCAATATAGAAAGTTTTTTTGTATTAAATACCAAAGAAATCAGTTTTTGTTGAAAATACACGCATCGATCTAAACTTCTATTTCTAGTTATATATTGTTAGTGTACAGTGTACACACACATCATACTTGACAATTCTTGTGTATTGTTGGAACTAAAAGCAAAACCAATTACGAAAACTGTGCAAATTATTGAGGTTCTATTTATTAGTGGTGATAAGGAGAAAATGTGTTGCCAGGAACTTGTACATTTTGTTTCAGTTGGCCGCTGTAAAATGCAAAGATTTCTACCAAAATTACCTTGACGAGAATTTTTTGGAGGGAGGGGGGCAAGCCCCCGGACCCCACTTATGTTTCAGTTCCGCTCTCTTTAATATGGGTTGAACCCCCCCCCCCCCCTCTTTTCTAATTCCTGAACACGCCACCGTTCATGTAGGTCTGTCCTGGAAGAAGTTGTTTCTATCTGTGTTTGTGTCCAGATTTAGGTTGTGTGTATTAGACATAAAATGCTGCTCGCATTTTGTTTGTATTTTTGTTTGTTTAACAAGACACTAACAAAATAGGTCACACAGCGTCAGCCAAATTAGATCCATTACAGACATCATCCAGTGTTACGGGGATCCCCAGGGCTTTGGTGGTAGTTCATGTCGCAAAGAGGGTCGGAAATTATGTAGAAAAAGAGAATTGAAAGTATAGGAAGAGGAAAGATGATGAAGGACATTTTATGCCATGAATAAAGAAATGAAAAGATATGCACAAAGCCCTCTTTACGGGCACCGGTCACCACGAGTGGCACCTCAAACGGGAATAGTGCGTCACACATACACATTCAATGAACGGTTAACGGTTTCCAATGGTTTGGGGATTATTGGATTCATTTATTTTGCTATGGAAGGGATGAAAGTAGCTGAAACACATTTGCAATAAGACTTGGGGTTTGACGCATGGTTGCTACTTCAAGACCCTATTCTCTCGTTGGCTCCCTTGAGTTATGTGTGGCAGCATTCCCTGTAAGGCTACTAAATAATGTAGCTACTGTTTGATTGATGCTCCTACTTGACGCCTCTTGTAAAGATTAGAACACTGTACAATACACCACTGACGGAACTGAGGGAAAACTTGGGACTGTGGGATTTAGTTCATCACTATAGGCACCGAGTTTGGCCACTGAGGGCGCTAGTGAAAACGAATGAAGCGCTCAAAGTGGCAATGTCATGCAACTTTCCGATGAAGCAGCGTCGTTCTTCGCCTACGCCGAAAACGGCAAATTTAGAAAATTGTTTAATTAAATACGGTTTTTAAAAATTTTGGGTAGATTATGAATACCATCAGTCCATTTTAAAAGGCAAGGAGCCATTTAAATCAGGACACGTTTTAGACTTACAAACAACAAAGAACACACAACAAACACAAACAAAATAAAATAAAAACACAACAACAAGAAAAACTAACAAAAATAAATAAAAAAGCAAGATATTTCACAATCATAGAGCGTTTTCCTAGTAACATATTCATGCACCCATCACAGTGGTACAAATTTGAGTACCTATGAGATCGCGTAGGCCTATATGAGTATTTTTCAATTTTAGTATGCTGGATCCTTGTGGTGACCCGATGTACGTTGGACAGCAGACAATAGATTGTTTTTCTCTCATAAACTTTAAATCTTTATCCACACAGTCGATCGTTAGTAATAGGCCTAATGAACTTTTCAACAATTTACTTTTTATTCACAGAACATTTCATTCACACCAGTTAACCAATTATTTAGGACTATTTATTCCTACAATTAGATAGTTAAACAATGTCTTTACAATTGCACAATTATATTTCATTCAATTATGTTTCTTAATTTTCTAAATGCAATTTACCTATTAAGTGCAATCAAGAAAATTAACTGCAGTTGTAAAGTGTACAAATTAATTAAACTATAATCATATTGCCAAAAGGAAACAAACATAGCGAAAGTAGTATAATATGTGGAGCGAACTTATTCGTAGGACTGTCCAACAGTCTCATTTAGTTCTTGAGGTCATGAAGACAGTGTATAATAGCTCGCGTGATGCTTGGCGTGTATTTCCATGCGTCCATGCGCAACGTTGACACACGCTACACTACAGGGACCAGAAACCTGGCACTCTGGCGTTGTGTGTGTTCTGGAGTTATCACCAGGTCTACAGGTATATGTGTACACCGATAGCGGTGGCTCAGCGGTAAGATGCGATACTCTCATTCGGGAGGTCGCCGGTTCGATTCCGGCCACCGGCAGTCCTGACTGAAGGTCAGAAATGCCTGACCCCCCCCCCCCCCCCCCCGCTGAAAATGACTACTTCCGAACGCTCACCAAAAAGTGTACATTTTTAAAGTAGCTGAAACAATGTTTGTGTTTATGTATGAAGACAGTGTGATGGTGCATTGCAGATTGTAGGGTTCCTTAATTCGTTAGTTGCCTAAACAAGTAACTATGTTGTTGTACACACATCTGTTATAACTTCATTTTGATAGTCACGTGTTTTATTTTCTTAATTCGGCGTTGACGTCCATATCGATCAATTATCTATCAACTTACTTTCTCTATTTTCACAAAATAACACACACCAAATACCTGGAGAGCTTCCTTGCAAGAAGTAATTAACAGTAATAAATTGAGTCTAAATTCTGACGTCAATATCATGCATAACACTTCATAACATTACGCAATTAAAATTAATGAATCCTTTTCACATGGAATGAGTCTACACCTTCACTGGGCAATACAAATGAAGATGATTTCTTTAAATTTACATGAATGATAGGCATAAGCCTAAGGCGGAAGGCAGCGACTTGGTTGATTTGCATATTCTGAATAGTATTTTTAGCTTCTATTGAATTTAACACTTGGAGTCCATTATGCAGTATTATTATTATACAGCGTCACTAATTGGGATGTTTGTGTGTACGTAATGCAACGATTGTTTAATGGAAAATGTAATTGGCAATAAACAATTTGTTCCGATCAAATATTGAAGTACAGCGTTTTATTTCATGTAGACCTACTTTGTTATAGATAGGTTTGTTTGTTTTAGATGCGTAGTGTAGTGTAACGTGTGAGTGAGTGTAGGCCAATTGTAGGCTTCTACACTTGATTTTGCTAAGCGTCACCCACAATAAGAAAACGCTTTTTGTCTATACAGGTTACACTACGCTTTACACTGACCTACTTACGTTTTGAGGTTATGATGTGTATGCTCACATTATTTCCGTATATAGTCCCAAAGAAGCCTAATACATTTACTATCAGTTTTAAATACGTTCATTTATTATGAAAGTGCTGCGGTTTTACCATCGGTGGAAATAGAATGCGTTTTTCATTATTAGTGATCTCCTTATTTTGAACTGACACAATTGTTTGGCGCCTTTTCATTACACTACACTATAGCCTACACATACACACTACACACACACTATAGCTATACATTAGCCGAAAAGCAGTTGTAGAAAGTGCTACACTTAGCACTGAGGTAAAACAAACGATTTACACTTAGCCCCAAACGCCTTTTACAGAGACTGAGCCTACACTAGTGTAAAGTGTATTAATGTTTTGCTGTATAGCAATATGTTACAGTCTTATGGAACTGGAACCATTTCTTCAGTTAGAAGAATAAATCAGTAAATCGGATAAGTTAGAATATTCTGTTCGTGGAGCACTTTGACATAATAACAACAATATAATCTGGCGGACAATTTTCGGTCGCCTGGTAGCTCAGGCGAGTGAAAATGTCATGCTGAAATACTGCATGTATTTAGGTTTTGTAAAAAAAAAAAAACTCCAAAACTCCAAAACACCGTACAAATGTAATATATTTCAAGTGGTAATAATAGGCTACATATGTTTGCTATTGTAAACACATACTGACATGTACTTTAAGACAAAGGTAGGTACATTATACAATAGACAATAGAGTTATATAAAATAAAATTACAATGGCTGCTTCATAATACAGAGGGTTAAAACAGGTTGCAGTTTGTTGCACCGGCTTTTTGGTAAATCTGATATATTGGAGACTCATACTAACAAATAGATAAAGTAGCTTTCAATAGACGTCACGCGGCGGCCATTATGAGGTACACATTGCTTGTTTACATTTGTTCTGTCAATAGAAGACACATAGGTTATCCAGGAAATATCACAGTTTCAAGCCGTATAGATTGGTGTGTGCAGGTAAAAGTTCAAGAAAATGATAAAACATGCAAATGATTGTCTTTAAACAGAGTTAATGCGTTCTTATTTTGTTTTCAGTCATAATACGGAACCTTTGTTTGAAAACAGTTGATGTGTCAGTCAAAGGACATCTGCAATATTGCAACAATGCAGTGTCGGAAGAACGTAAACAAATGTTTACAGAGTACCTCAGTATGGCTACCGTGCGATACCGGAAATGACGTTATTGCAAGCTCCCTTTAAGCACCAACCTCCTTATCTGTGCCATTGATGATTTAACAATAAAACAACAATGAACATTGTGAGCTAAACTCCTCCTCATAGTAGTTTATTTTCTTGCCACCAGAATGTTTCTCGTCCATTTTGGTGGCTCCTCAAGTTCCACCTAATTTGTCCACCTCTGCAATAGAACTTAGACAAAACGAAACAATGAACTTTGTTTAACACCGTCATAGTTGGATACATGCACAATTCTTCTAAAGCCGAGCAGAGAGGGACTTGCCAAGTGTTGACTGCTGAGTGCTGACAGGGCCGAGCTATCTGCTGACAATGCTGATAACCAAGTATTCAAGGTCACATTACATTGGGTTCAGTGAACTGTGTCAACAGTAGCGAACATTACATGTTATTATAGTCATCAGTTTCAATACAGCTGAATAGAGTAGAAATTCACTTATGTAATTTGTTTATATAATTTCCAATGATTCTTTCTAGACAAATGATACACCGACTACCGAGGCTAGTGTAGTCGCTAATATCGAGGCTTATTAGTTTCATTTTCCGAATTGAATATGGTGTTTCATACATGAACTTCTGCAAAATATTTAATAGCTTACTAAAGTTGTTTTCACCATGGCAACAACCAATCGGATGGGTGCCGTGGGGAAAACAAGTTAGTAGTTTACTAAGAGCGTTGAGTGAGTAATATAGAATAGAGGCGCAACGCCATCGGCAGTTTGTCTACCGCCTTTTACTGCCCAAACTACTTTAGTCGGGTAGTAGAAGTTCGCCAAGCGACGCGATGACGGAGCCTGATTGGTCGGCTACTTCACCGAAGATATACGAAGACAGCCGAAAACTCCCTTATCGCGTCGCTTGGCGAACTTCTACTACCCGACTTAAGTATGTTGGGCAGCATAAGGCGGTAGACATACTGCCGATTGCGTTGCGACTCTACCCTATATATTTTATTGTTGTATTTATTTATTAAATTGTAATTATGGCCAGTCTAGGGCACAATGCCCTCTTTAGCCTGAGGAAGGATGATTGATGAATGAAAATGAGGAAGGGAGGAGGGGAAGCCTGGTACCGGCACGTAGCCTACTCCTGTCGAAAAGTACCAAGGGGACCATCGGCTTTACGTCCCATCCGAAAGGACTCACTCAGCGCTAAGAGCCTAAATTATTAGTAAGCTGTACTCATTTCTTTTCACCTAAAAATTTCATAATACCAAACCTAAATATTATGGCTGTAAAAAGGACAATGTCAATGTGTTTTGTTGTTCACTGATATAGTTTTAGCAACAACATTGTGCCAATACAAAGTGTATTGTATTATATTGTACTGTTTACCAACACTTTTACAACAGTCTTTGAGCGAGCGGTAAAGCGAACAGATCGCAGCGTAAAGTAACTCCAACCAATCAATTAGAATGGGCAGGCAGACCTTATGGTAATAGTTCCATTCCTTTGTTGGTGTAGAAGCATTTGATCCTCGTTTGATCAACCATACCCGAGGGCTCATTCTATTCATAGAACATTAGAAACACTGACGTCCTTTGTTTGTATATAGACCGTTCTTAACAGTGGCGTATATAGAGGGGGTAAGGCTGGGGGGGGCTGGAGCGCCCCCCACGAAATTTCCGCTTTAATCCCAGCTCTGCAAATCATCTAAATTTACGCAAAACATTAAATAGATTTACATATTAATTTCCCTATTTGCTTAGTCGGGAAACACTTCCGTATAGGTGAAATTGTTAAGTTGTAACAATATAGTAATTTTATATAATATTGATAGTTGAAATTATTTTCAAATTGTATTTGGTAACCCGTATCCCGGTCAGCAGACCATCTTACCTTCTTCTAAAACACATTAAAACCACTTAAAAATAAGTATTATCAAAAATTGCCTGAGGCGCTATTGTGGGGGACATTCCCCCCCCCCATGGTGTCGTTTGCATCTCCCCCCGAAATATATTCCTGCGTACGCCACTGGTTCAATTAATTCGTCACCTAATTGCAGTGCGCATCTAATTAACATATGCCCGGAGATGATGTCCTAAAAAATTGGCAGCATTTTCATGCGGGTCAACGCATGACCTTGGCTGAGACCGGCTCACAATGGAATCGTGTTTAACCGCTGACCTTCGTTACGCATGGCCCTTTGTTTGAACATGTCCACTTAATTGAGAAGTATGACTAACAAACCCGCTGATTATCTTCTGCTGCTTCCACCATCCAATGGCCCCACTCAAGGCTGCTGATAGCTTGGTGATAACATTGCTCGGGACTATTACAATTAGACAGAAATATTTGATTACCTTAGCATAACAATAAAGCGTGTGATTCCGTACACGCACCTATGACGTCACTAAGTCACGCCTCGGTTCGTTTATCCCGCGCACGACGGCTTTCGTTCTCTCGGCCGGATATCTGGAAACAAAAGTTTCATTTTCATAAATCTACATCAACTCTTACGTATAATGTTATGCGAATCTATACTGTGGTGCAATGACCCAACACATGCAGCAACATGGGTACAGCTAGGAAATGTTGCAGACTCGTTTGTAAGTAGATACTTTGCTGTCGACGTATAGGTTTGGAGTTTGTTTGTACCACGTAATTGTGCAATGAGAGTAATGGAGACGATTGAAATGATAGGAGAGTAATGTTGATGAGTGAGGGAAAACTGAAAAGATAGATGATACAACAATAGTAAGAGGGTATGAATTATGAAAAACTTAGTAAGCTAGCTGCTAGACCATACAGGACCATCCGGGCTTCCCATTTGTTGTTGGCTTGTTGCCATGGTGAAAACAATTTAGTATCCTACCAACTATTTCATATCAATATCAATCATAAATCAATTGAGTATCCTGCTTCATACAGCAAATGCACCTTTCCAAACACCTCTATAAAACAGTTTATTTGTTTAGGAGTTAGTTAATAACTACATCATCACAAACAAAAACAATTAAACTTAGAGGTAATCACAAAGTGTATAATGTAATATGCTATATCCTGCCTAGAAACAAAACTTATTTACTTACTTACTTACGAACTTACTTACTTACTTACTTACTTACTTACTTACTTACTTACTTACTTACTTACTTACTTACTTACTTACTTACTTACTTACTTACTTACTTACTTACTTACTTACTTACTTACTTACTTACTTACTTACTTACTTACTTACTTACTTACTTACTTACTTACTTACTTACTTACTTACTTACTTACTTACATAATACCGCGGGCAGTAAATTACTGACTTTTCAACATGGCATCCAGGCTTCCCATTGGTTGTTTGTTACCACGTGAAAACAATTTAGTATCCTACTAACTACTTCATAATACCAGGTCTGAGTGTTACAATGTGAATGTACATCCACCAGTAAAGATCCAAGTGAATGTTCTACCATGACTAACTCCAAACAAAGTTTATGATGACCATAACACTTTTTCTTTACGGTCGTAAGGTAGACATGGAAATTGACCACGAGTCACGACACCAACTTAAATTGTTATTACTCGGAAAGAAACTATACTTTTTATCACAACATAAAAAGTTTGCATCGAGCATCTTGTTTTGTACTTTCCGCCGTGTATACAATTATTTTGTAAGTGAAGTATAGTCAATTTTTTTGGTCATATTTATTTCCACGACTTGAACATGATGATTGAAGTCAGATCTTGAGCATGTGTGACTTACTGTAGACAGAGGCAGTCAGATTGCTCGCTCAGTTTACAAGCATAGGGTTCAGTCAATCTGTCAGCAAGGTGGCAGGCGCGTCGGAACTATGTTTTTAGAGGGGGGGGGGGGGGGAGGGGAGGGGGGGGACGCTCTCTCTACTTAGGATTAACTCATACGAGGACACGCATATGGGGTCTGTTGCAAAGAATTTGTGTGGTTCTATCTAATGCCCTAAAACAAGTGCCCGTAAAATTACTATACCACATTCTGATTCAAACGTGAGTAGACTTCTACTATTCTTCGGTGGTAGGGGGGGGGGGGGGGTCCCACTCTGACCCCCTGTTCCGACAGATTATTAGTGGCTGTAAATTTAAATTACTATTTTTATTATTTGTTGTAGTTTGTCAACGTACTCGACTCTACAGCTAGGTTCTATGACATCGGCCGAATGATCCATATTACAAATCGCAGGGGGTCGTCATAAGAAGAATAACAATGGAGGGAGGGACAAGTGGGAGGATAAAAAGTGGGATAGTGGTGGTGGGAAAGGACATAGTTTCTTTTTGTGATCACCTCTTACGACTGGCAGAATTACCCTTGGCAAATTGGGCGGCCCGGAGTGTTAGATTAATTAATAAATAACGCTGTTTACTTATTTATGACGTCACAAGCCGTTTCAGCAGGAAATATATCGCATGTACGCCTAAAATTGTAACTAAATAAAATTAAACCACTTGTTTTCGAAAATAGCGAATTTAATGTTTGTAGCTCAAGAACTGGTTTAAAAATTCGCACCAATGTTGAGAATTAGCTATCCACAACCAATCGTAGTCCATAGTTAGTCAGACATGGCCTGCTGTGTATCAGAAAGCATTTTTATATCAATTTGCAGTGAGCCCATGACCATATTCTATAATATTTCGTTCCCCCTTTTCCTCCATTTTCCACTGTAATATTCCTCGCTTCCTTCAGATGTGTTCTACTGTTCCACCCTCGTTCCAACACCCCCGTATTTTACTATCTCCTCAAGTATCTTCAATATTCATCGCATCGCTAACGTCTATAACCTCTTATTTTCATGTTCCGATATTGAGCACGCCAAAAGTCAAATAGTGTGTGGAGTGGACTGCATTCAGTGGCGTATCCAGGAATTGGGAAGGAGGAGGGGGGGTTCAACCCATTACTATAACGAGCGGAATAGAAACGTAAGTGGGGGTCCGGGGAAAAATTTATCTTCAAGGTCATTTTGTTGCAAATCTGTGCTTTTTACAGCGGCCAACTGAAATAAAAAAGTTTCTGCGTGTATTTTTAACAAAAACTAATGTCTTTGAGATTTAATACAAAAATACTGCCTTTATTAAAAGCTTTAAACGGATTTGATGAAGACTACTTTTTGCTTACTTTCTACTTTTTTTTTAAGATTACTTTTTTTTTTTAAATGCAATAGAGTAAATGTAATTATAGTCCCAACGCGTTAAGTGTGTGACGCATAAGACAATTACCAACCTAAATCTAGTTTCATATCGTTTTCATGCCTCCGTGGTATTATAGTGATACTATCAGCATGTATGTTGGCAGGCGTGATCACGGTTAGTGCACTCCACGCAGTGAACAATAACAAGCAGGTACCGGGAAATCTCGCGGCGAAGACCGCGGAGAGCGATATCGTCTCTTCTGAGAATTTTAGAGCACAAATTACTCCTTACTGCGCCTTACCTTTACATAACATCCAGGCAAAGGGATGAGCAGAGATTTGTTTCAATGTTCTTCCGTATAATGCTATAACCTACTGCATTAGAATTTCTATAAATTCAATTTTTTGTTTGTTTTTGAAATCGTCATTCTCAACCTCTCTAAACTTCAGTTTTCCCTGCAGACGTGTTCAAGTTTTACGCCGGTTATTGCGGTTACATGGCTCGAGTCTAGCATTCATTGCTAACTACTAATTATGCATACATTTGTTTGATTTATGCTGCACGCGGTCATGAAAAGAAAGTCCGTCATCTTATATCATCAGTAATTACGTTATTATTACTAGTGTTAAATTGTTGCATTATTGCTTTATGGTTAATATTTCAATTGCTTCTGTTATGTTGACTATAGTTATCTAATAAAAGTGCTAATTAATTCATAAATTATGATTGTTGTTTAAATGTTTGGTATTTGCAGTTCATAATCGAGTAGTTCACTCTTATACAGAATATGCGGTATCTTATTAAAATCTTATTAAATCTATCTTACTTATATTTTACTAAATACTAAAAATGGATTCATTTCCATTACTTCTTGGCTTAGGAATAAGTAAACGGTGACTTTGAAGCCGTCCTAGCAACGAAGCAATCAATAAATTCAAAGTTGTTCTGAATCGGCCTTGTTGATTCTGGCATTTTGGTGTTCGCACTGTCCAATCACTGATTCATACATTTCATATTTGAAATCTCGATCTTTGATTGGTTATCGCTCACTCGTCGATAGTGTTCGGAGCCTTCTTGGTTGGTTTAGTCGCTTTAATTAAAGTCACACACTGAAAATCAGTCTTGTTGGTAACTATAAATGTGAATTTATTTATTTATTGAAACGATGACGCTAAAATCTATATTTTATACTAGAAGCTCTCACAACCGCTTTGTATATCCAGTCTATTCCATTTGACACCACGAAACGGCTTAGCGCACAGCTTAAGCGTACCTTATACAAGTGTGCATATACGCGCTGATAATAATTGCATGACATGGTAAACCCCCTCTAAGCCGCTACGCTACGTATGTGAGCGGCGACCACGATGATAATGGGAGAGGTCGAACCAGCGACCACCCAACTTCAGCGTCGTAAATGGTTGTGCGGTCGCATTGCTCGTATTTAGTTAGTTAGGTTCCAGGAATAACACTTGTGTCTCTCCGAGAGGTGTGTTGATTAAACTTGCCGCCGTTCTCTTTCAACTTGTGTTGTGTTTTGTTTTGTTGTGTGTGGTGGAGCAAAGGCGGTGTGAATCTGTCTCTAAAGCAATGATATGTAACACCAATAGTAGGCTAGATGCACAACCTAGCGGCCACAGATCTTGAATTGGGCAACTACCACAGGCGGGAATGGGCGTCTCAAACGCGACTTTCTGCCGCTCGCAGCGCTAGCAGTATACTGAAAGGTTCAACCTAGACTAGGCCTATCCCCTGCCTAATTCAACATGGCGGATAGGCTCTTCAATTTGCTACGCTTGGGACTGTGTGGAAGGTTGGGGGACTGGTGATCTAGCCTACTATAGGTGTTACATATCATTGGTCTAGAGCATAGAGATATGTTATTTATTTATTTTATTGTAATTCAGGCCAGTGTAGGGCACAATGTCCTATTCAACCTGATGAGTGATGATTGATGAATGATAATGAGGAAGGGAGGAGGGGAAGCCTGGTACCGACACGTAGCCTACTCCTGTCGAAAAGTACCAACGGGGCCATCGGCTTTACGTCCCATCCGAAAGAACGGTGTAGCTTTGACCAGTCATATAGGTTCCTTCACTAACCTCGACTGCCGAGCAGTTGACGAGAAGAACGAAGCTGTTACACAAGCTATCCAACCCTCCAATCTGCTCTAACCAACGGTAACTAGTGTTTCAGAGGAGAGTGGTCAGGTCACCCATCCACCTCCATAGAGATACGATGTCTATGGTCTACAGGGATTTTAATTACAATTAAGAGCGTTTGGAAGTAGTATTGATTTTTTAGGGATGTCATATCTAAGCATGGTATTGAGTACATTTGTGATAAGTCTATACTAAAAAAATATATACTTATGTTGAATTATGCAAATAAATTACTTTCGTCGAAAATGTTCGGCGAAATAATACGGAGAACCTGTTCAAAATGGGTACATTATATTTTAATAGGTTGGTGACAGATTAGTACCACGCGTAGACATAGCATACTCGTTAAAAATGACATAACAGGAAATTGGCTTGACATATTTTTGTTTGATATTCTGATGTTATATAACTTATAAGGGCAGGATTCTTTTAGAAAAATCAGGACATCTCTAAATGCCCCCAAGAACGTAATCTGCTTACTTTTATGCATCTGGGCACACTTACCTCAATTTCGCCCCCCCCCCCCCCCGCCACGCCCCCCACAAAAAATACATACTCTTCGATTTTCTTGCTCGTACTTGTAATGTATTTTATTCTACTGAATACAGATGTCATAATGAGCCAACAAGATCTCTGTGAGGTCCATCTTGTCAGGAAACAGATGACATCATAATGAGCCAAGTGGATCTCTGTGAGGTCCATCTTGTCAGGATACAGATGACATCATAATGAGCCAAGTGGATCTCTGTGAGGTCCATCTTGTCAGGAAACAGATGATGTCATAATGAGCCAAGTGGATCTCTGTGAGGTCCATCTTGTCAGGAAACACATGACGTCATAATGAGCCAAGTGGATCTCTGTGAGGTCCATCTTGTCAGGAAACAGATGACGTCATAATGAGCCAAGTGGATCTCTGTGAGGTCCATCTTGTCAGGAAACAGATGACGTCATAATGAGCCAAGTGGATCTCTGTGAGGTCCATCTTGTCAGGAAACAGATGACGTCATAATGAACCAAGTGGATCTCTGTGAGGTCCATCTTGTCAGGAAACAGATGTCATAATGAGCTAAGTGGATCTCTGTGAGGTCCATCTTGTCAGGAAACAGATGACGTCATTATGAGCCAAGTGGATCTCTGTGAGGTCCATCTTGTCAGGAAACAGATGTCATAATGAGCCAAGTGGATCTCTGTGAGGTCCATCTTGTCAGGAAACAGATGACGTCATAATGAGCCAAGTGGATCTCTGTGAGGTCCATCTTGTCAGGATACAGATGATGTCATAATGAGCCAAGTGGATCTCTGTGAGGTCCATCTTGTCAGGAAACAGATGACGTCATAATGAGCCAAGTGGATCTCTGTGAGGTCCGTCTTGTCAGGAAACAGATGACGTCATAATGAGCCAAGTGGATCTCTGTGAGGTCCATCTTGTCAGGAAACAGATGATGTCATAATGAGCCAAGTGGATCTCTGTGAGGTCCGTCTTGTCAGGAAACAGATGATGTCATAATGAGCCAAGTGGATCTCTGTGAGGTCCATCTTGTCAGGAAACAGATGTCATAATGAGCCAAGTGGATCTCTGTGAGGTCCATCTTGTCAGGAAACAGATGTCATAATGAGCCAAGTGGATCTCTGTGAGGTCCATCTTGTCAGGAAACAGATGATGTCATAATGAGCCAAGTGGATCTCTGTGAGGTCCGTCTTGTCAGGAAACAGATGATGTCATAATGAGCCAAGTGGATCTCTGTGAGGTCCATCTTGTCAGGAAACAGATGATGTCATAATGAGCCAAGTGGATCTCTGTGAGGTCCATCTTGTCAGGATACAGATGTCATAATGAGCCAAGTGGATCTCTGTGAGGTCCATCTTGTCAGGAAACAGATGTCATAATGAGCCAAGTGGATCTCTGTGAGGTCCATCTTGTCAGGAAACAGATGTCATAATGAGCCAAGTGGATCTCTGTGAGGTCCATCTTGTCAGGAAACAGATGTCATAATGAGCCAAGTGGATCTCTGTGAGGTCCATCTTGTCAAGAACATGACGTCATAATGAGCCAAGTGGATCTCTGTGAGGTTCATCTTGTCAGGAAACAGATGTCATAATGAGCCAAGTGGATCTCTGTGAGGTCCATCTTGTCAGGAAACAGATGTCATAATGAGCCAAGTGGATCTCTGTGAGGTCCATCTTGTCAGGAAACAGATGTCATAATGAGCCAAGTGGATCTCTGTGAGGTCCATCTTGTCAGGAAACAGATGACGTCATAATGAGCCAAGTGGATCTCTGTGAGGTCCATCTTGTCAGGAAACAGATGTCATAATGAGCTAAGTGGATCTCTGTGAGGTCCATCTTGTCAGGAAACAGATGACGTCATAATGAGCTAAGTGGATCTCTGTGGGGTCCATCTTGTCAGGAAACAGATGACGTCATAATGAGCCAAGTGGATCTCTGTGAGGTCCATCTTGTCAGGAAACAGATGTCATAATGAGCTAAGTGGATCTCTGTGGGGTCCATCTTGTCAGGAAACAGATGACGTCATAATGAGCCAAGTGGATCTCTGTGAGGTCCATCTTGTCAGGAAACAGATGTCATAATGAGCCAAGTGGATCTCTGTGAGGTCCATCTTGTCAGGAAACAGATGACGTCATAATGAGCCAAGTGGATCTCTGTGAGGTCCATCTTGTCAGGAAACAGATGACGTCATAATGAGCCAAGTGGATCTCTGTGAGGTCCATCTTGTCAGGAAACAGATGTCGTAATGAGCCAAGTGGATCTCTGTGAGGTCCATCTTGTCAGGAAACAGATGTCATAATGAGCTAAGTGGATCTCTGTGGGGTCCATCTTGTCAGGAAACAGATGACGTCATAATGAGCCAAGTGGATCTCTGTGAGGTCCATCTTGTCAGGAAACAGATGTCATAATGAGCTAAGTGGATCTCTGTGAGGTCCATCTTGTCAGGAAACAGATGACGACATAATGAGCCAAGTGGATCTCTGTGAGGTCCATCTTGTCAGGAAACAGATGATGTCATAATGAGCCAAGTGGATCTCTGTGAGGTCCATCTTGTCAGGAAACAGATGATGTCATAATGAGCCAAGTGGATCTCTGTGAGGTCCGTCTTGTCAGGAAACAGATGATGTCATAATGAGCCAAGTGGATCTCTGTGAGGTCCATCTTGTCAGGAAACAGATGTCATAATGAGCCAAGTGGATCTCTGTGAGGTCCATCTTGTCAGGAAACAGATGTCATAATGAGCCAAGTGGATCTCTGTGAGGTCCATCTTGTCAAGAACATGACGTCATAATGAGCCAAGTGGATCTCTGTGAGGTCCATCTTGTCAGGAAACAGATGTCATAATGAGCTAAGTGGATCTCTGTGGGGTCCATCTTGTCAGGAAACAGATGACGTCATAATGAGCCAAGTGGATCTCTGTGAGGTCCATCTTGTCAGGAAACAGATGACGTCATAATGAGCCAAGTGGATCTCTGTGAGGTCCATCTTGTCAGGAAACAGATGTCATAATGAGCTAAGTGGATCTCTGTGAGGTCCATCTTGTCAGGAAACAGATGACGTCATAATGAGCCAAGTGGATCTCTGTGAGGTCCATCTTGTCAGGAAACAGATGTCATAATGAGCCAAGTGGATCTCTGTGAGGTCCATCTTGTCAGGAAACAGATGTCATAATGAGCCAAGTGGATCTCTGTGAGGTCCATCTTGTCAGGAAACAGATGACGTCATAATGAGCCAAGTGGATCTCTGTGAGGTCCATCTTGTCAGGAAACAGATGACGTCATAATGAGCCAAGTGGATCTCTGTGAGGTCCATCTTGTCAGGAAACAGATGATGTCATAATGAGCCAAGTGGATCTCTGTGAGGTCCATCTTGTCAGGAAACAGATGATGTCATAATGAGCCAAGTGGATCTCTGTGAGGTCCATCTTGTCAAGAAACATATGATGTCATAATGAGCCAAGTGGATCTCTGTGAGGTCCATCTTGTCAGGAAACAGATGTCATAATGAGCCAAGTGGATCTCTGTGAGGTCCATCTTGTCAGGAAACAGATGTCGTAATGAGCCAAGTGGATCTCTGTGAGGTCCATCTTGTCAGGAAACAGATGACGTCATAATGAGCCAAGTGGATCTCTGTGAGGTCCATCTTGTCAGGAAACAGATGACGTCATAATGAGCCAAGTGGATCTCTGTGAGGTCCATCTTGTCAGGAAACAGATGACGTCATAATGAGCCAAGTGGATCTCTGTGAGGTCCATCTTGTCAGGAAACAGATGTCATAATGAGCCAAGTGGATCTCTGTGAGGTCCATCTTGTCAGGAAACAGATGACGTCATAATGAGCCAAGTGGATCTCTGTGAGGTCCATCTTGTCAGGAAACATATGATGTCATAATGAGCCAAGTGGATCTCTGTGAGGTCCATCTTGTCAGGAAACAGATGTCATAATGAGCCAAGTGGATCTCTGTGAGGTCCATCTTGTCAGGAAACAGATGTCGTAATGAGCCAAGTGGATCTCTGTGAGGTCCATCTTGTCAGGAAACAGACGTCATAATGATCCAAGTGGATCTCTGTGAGGTCCATCTTGTCAGGAAACAGATGTCATAATGAGCTAAATGGATCTCTGTGAGGTCCATCTTGTCAGGAAACAGATGTCATAATGAGCTAAATGGATCTCTGTGAGGTCCATCTTCTCTGGCTTGTTAACTGAGCGTTAAGTCGTTAGTGTTGTTAACGATCCGTTAGGTCAAAGAAGTCATCAGTGGAAGTTCGGTCCAAAGTATAACAAAAAGTGTTTTCTAAATCGTTGTAAGCCGATAATGAAAATTTGCGGTTGCCGTGAGTTAGTAGAGAATGAGGGGGGAATGAACTATAGATAGGCGATGTTGTAGGTAAATATGGCAACATCGAAATAATTCTTCATCCAAAAATCCTCATAGAGCATGTAATTTTTATTTTAGTACTTTCTGTTTCAATATTCATAGTTCCCACGTGACGTCACAGCGGCCATGATTGCGACACGATAAGGACCAATCCTAGATCATTGGTAAATACTATTAAAATTTAATAAATAAGTCTTATTTAGAATTGAAAAAGTAAACATAACTAATGAGAAAGTAAAAAAAAAAATACCACACGTACTAATTTTGTATCAAAAACAGGCTGAGTTTTAAAAAACTATGAATTTCTGTGTTCTACCACAACAGCCTTCAATTGTTTCTCCATGCTATGAATTTATGTGTTCTACCACAACAGCCTTCAATTGTTTCTCCATGGCAGCGTCAAAGTTTGATCACAAATGTGGCTGCCACGCGAAAAGATGTGATGTACGTGCAACCTATGAATACAAACCGCTATAGTTTTCAAGTCTTCAACTTTGGTTCGGTCATTCGAGTGTTCCACTATAGTTTTGTATGTAACAACTATAACTCTGATCCATCTGAGCCCAGAAACGTTTCTAATTATAGTAATCTAACAAACTACAACATTCGTGTTTACCATACGTTAATTAGAGTGTCTATTTATAGCTTTATACTCTATTTGATGTACGTGCAAACATGTTCACAAACTTACCAACCTTACTATACGTTCAGGGCCGGATTAAGACATTTGGCGCCCATAGGCTAAAAAGTAGATACGCCCTCCCCCCCTAAACTCAACTTGCTAAAAAAAACATATGCAATGCATTTAAGATAAAAAAAAAAAAAGTAGCCAACTTATACATTGCAATTCACCAAATTGTATAATTTCACCGGCCCCAGTCCCGCCCGTTGAAACGTTACTCTAGGATTTACATGCCTCGGCCCTCAGGGCATTTCGGCGCCGATAGAGGGGGAAGGGGGGACGCTTTGGCGCCCCCTAAAATATCGGCGCCCTAGGCTCCAGCCTAGTTAGCCTAGGCCTTAATACAGCCCTGTATACGTTGTACGGCTAATTATGTGTCCGCTTCATTACTCACTGCTCTGGAAGTTTCAAACTAGATAGACATTCCACAAACGTATCACATGCCAATTATGTTTATTTGTAATTTGTATCCGACTACGTAATAATTTAATGCTTTTAAAGTGTTTTACAACTCGAGTTGAAAAACACTCGACTATTTCCGCTATTTTATCAGAAGGGAAAATATTTTTTTATTTCGCATACAACATTTCCGTTTGTATCTCAACTAAACTATTATCTTGTTAGTAAGCTTAATCAGTATTATGTGGATCAAGCAAGGAAATACGAACACAATTCTGACTAATAACTGAGTGTTTTGTAAATCATGTGATCACATAATTCTCAACATATCAGCACTTATCGTGCTTGAATGAACCGTACACACGTCTTCAGTGCTCACATATTGTAGGGTTACAGTGGCGTATCCGGGAATTGGGAAATGGGGGGGGGGGGGGGCTCAACCCATATTATAGAGAGCGGAACTGATACATAAATTCTCGTCAAGATAATTTTAGTGCAAATCTGTGCGTTTTACAGCGGCCAATTGAAACAAAATTATAAGTAAAAAGATCGGACAAACACGCATTACATGCACTACTCACCCTACCACCTGTAATGTTTTAACCGTGTTTATCCGAACTTTTTACTTATGTCATCATCTTCCGGTTAGGTGTGGGTTATTAACGAAACAAAATTACCAAGTTACTGCGTGTATTGTTAACAAAAACTAATGTCGTTGGTATTTAATACAAAAATACAGTATTTGTTGAAAGCTAATAGGTTATTTTCTATTTTTCCTTTGCGAAAGGGAGGGTTTGTTCCCCCCCTGGATACGCCACTGTAAGGTTATCTCAACGATCAGAGTACGGCAGGAAATCGTCAAGTACGTCAGTCAGTCCGGTCACGTGTGGAGGAAAACATCATATTGTGGTCGAAGTGAGCACGTTGCACGAGGTTCCGACTCAGACACGTCAATAATTCATAAAGAATGTAGATTCCAACACAGACAGACAGACAACTGTCATGTCGTCACTTTTAGGAATAGTCGTGTCCGCTGTTTTATTAGGACTATGAGGGGGAGTTACGGCCTAACCATCACGCAAGAAACTATTTATCAAGTACTTAAAACTTAATTAACCTCTTAAGTTCGTTGATCTGTACTTGATATTGTGTGAGTGAGCTTAGCTTCTGTTAACCTTGTCGTAACCTTGAAACTGAAAGGACATTAACATAGATCCTATTCCTACTGACACTGCACAACACAGTGAGTGTTGTTGAATAAACTATTCTACAAGTACACAATATAATTAGTACGACACACACAAAAAGTTACGTGTTAGTGTGTGGGCTGCTCGCGTGGTTACTGGTAAGTAAGAGCTGCTCTTTCATCTGATCGCTTTTAGTGACAATTAAATTCATTACCGGTACTTCGCATCTTGGCTGTGTAAATAGAGTCACTCACAGTTTTATACTGGAACACTGTGGGTGATAGCCGAAGATGTCACTTATTTCTATAACTGTTTCATATGATGAGTATAGAACTATAATAGATCGATAGTGTTTTTGAAAAAAATGATCTGTAGGTGTTCGCACTGCCAATCACTGATTCATGTGTTTCATATTTGAAATATAGATCTTTCATTGGTTATCGCTCACTCGTCGATGGTGTTCGGAGCCTACAGGGTTCGTTTAGTCACTTTAAATTAAAGTACCCACCGAAAATCATTCTTGTTACTGAGTGGGTAGACTCTAAATCAGTGGTGTAGTGGTGCGTATACGGGCGTATACGCCGTATACACACTGCTCCGGCTAAAAAACTTTCGTATACACACTGGTTTTGGTTATGATACGAGTGATACGCAATGATACGGTCGTAACATGCCTCGAATGACGGACACATTATCCACGATTGTCAGCTTTTCTAAAATTGTGCTCTCTGGCACTGGCATTTAAGTGGCACAAGCCCTCAAATCCTCTTAAGACCACCCCTGGATCTGGGAGTCCCGATATTCAGTTTTAAGTCCCGCGTCCCGCCAATACACCAAGTGGGATACAATTATCTCGCTTGGTAAAAAATATTGCGGTGTCAATTATCAACAGCGAAGTATCAACAGATATACCTATACGGGCCACGGGCGGCGTGTGTGTCGCCAAACCACTTCCCAAGCCCCAAAACGTATTCCTGAACAATTCTCGTCAGGATTCCAATTATTTTGGGTGATTTTCTGGTTTTGCACTACAAAACTGCAGTATTTCGGGATTGCATTCAGTCCGGTATTGGTATCCAAAACTCTCAAAACACACTCTAAAAAGCTTGTTTTTTTTAAATCGCCTGCGGTGCCATTGTTGGGGGGCAGAGCCCCCCAAACCCCCCCATGTTCTTTTGTCTGGAAAGATGTGTCCCTTCAGCTTCCCACTGAAGCGTATACGTACTGGTAAATTTGGCACTACACCACTGCTCTAAATGTAAACTTATTTATTTATTTATTTTATTTACATGTGGTGCCGTACAAATACTTGAAAAGTGAAAACTGCGTAATGAAAAAGAGTTCAACAATTATTTTACGATTAGTCTTAACAGGGTTCTAGATTGAAGCTGAAAATTAAATTAATAATGGAAATCATATCAAGAACTGTGGCAATTTTTTTTGTCAAACAATCTTTACTCCGTAACTAGACATTTGACATCGTGAGCATGACATTCGAAGAGATGTATGTATACATATATCTGCCTTCGGTTATACTTGTAATAGTTTTGTGCGTTCTTCGGTGGTAAATTTTTATTTTTTAGTAACAATTTGTGTAGCAAATTGTGTTTGATTGCATAGTTCACATTTGACACTATCCACTGTAAAGTTTTAGGTATCTCGTTTATAATATTTGATTGTTATTCTGTGTCGATTGGCAATTCAGTTGCCCTTGGCTGCAGAAACTAAAACATAAAGGTTCTACTACTACTTTACCTATTTTAAAGCAAATACCAAAATGGCAGGGTTTTGGCTTTTACTCGGTCCTTACGCCACAGAATCGTTAATTTGTTTGAAGTCAATGGGGAGGGGTATTGTGGATGCTCGTACATAGTTTTTTCATGGGCTTTGGACATCCTCAAGTCTAGAAGTGGGAAGTATGTACTCAACAGTTGTACCACAGTACCATGTTTGCTAACTGGATTCGAAACATGTGCACACCAAGTTGCATCTACCTACCCAATCTATAGGAGAACAATTTAGTGTTGTATTATGTTGGCTCTTATGACCTGCGTGCGTGTTGCTTAAAGTTGACAATACTTACTTACTTACTTACTTAATTACTTACTTACTCACTTCCTTACTTACTTACTTCCTTACTTACTTAATTACTTACTTACTTACTTACTTACTTACTTACTTACTTACTTACTTACTTAATTACTTACTTACTTACTTACTTACTTACTTACTTACTTACTTACTTACTTACTTACTTACTTACTTACTTACTTACTTACTTCCTTCCTTACTTACTTAATTACTTACTTACTTACTCACTTACTTACTTACTTACTTACTAAATTACTTACTTACTTACTTACTTACTTACTTACTTACTTACTTACTTACTTACTTACTCACTTACTTACTTACTTGCTTACTTAATTACTTACTTACTTACTTACTTACTTACTTACTTACTTACTTACTTACTTACTTACTTACATACTTACTTACTTACTTACTTACTTACTTACTTAATTACTTACATACTTACTTACTTACTCACTTACTTACTTACTTACTTACTTACTTAATTACTTACTTACTTACTTACTTACTTACTTACTTACTTACTTACATACTTACTTACTTACTTACTTACTTACTTACTTACTTACATACTTACTTACTTACTTACTTACTTACTTACTTATTACTTACTTACTTACTTACTTACTTACTTACTTACTTACTTACTTACTTACTTACTTACTTACTTACTTACCTACTTACTTACTTACTTACTTACTTACTTACTTACTTACTTACTTACTTACTTACTTACTTACTTACTTACTTACTTACTTACTTACTTACTTACTTACTTACTTACTTTCTAGATGCAATAGTTCAACATTGAACTTTGCTGGAACGCTCTCCCGGGCTGGGCCCTCTAGAGCAGATGAAGGAATACAGAGGTAAAACGCGTAAGCCCGAGGGCTGGGGTGATAATAAAAATAGTGTGGGAATGAATGGGAGTAGAACCTGCTACAATTTCGTTCATTTATGTACAGAGCGCCACCCTTCAATCGTGTCTTAGCACCAAATGCAAACGAAAGACGCTCAAAAACTACCAAGTTTTAATAAGATACCATTACCTCGACTATTTCTTCGCTACGTAAAACAAGGTTTAACTTTCATTACATAAATGATTTCGAACACTAAGCCATAATATTTCCTAAAAATAGCTCTAGCCTAAACCTAACAGTTTGTACTTTGTATGACTAAAATCGTTTGGTTGTCGCTGTGAATCTTCCACTTTTCGCCAGGTAATACCCTTATATTATTTTGTCCATTTGGATGAGAGGTGACCGGATGTGGCCAACGTGATAATATTTATACTCTATATAATGCTCAACACATGATCACATCCAAGAGAATAGAATATCTCATTTCAAGACCACGTGTTTTCTGACCCATCTCGAATTTAGAAATTCTGTTTCCGACCAGAGATAATAAAACGTCGAAATGAAAAATGGCCGCCGATCAATGATCATTCATTATTACCACAAAGAGAACTGAGAATGCATCGAAAGAAACCGAATCTTCAGGGAGAGATGCAGCCCTGGCCTACCCTAACACTCAGCCTGCAGCATCCAGCTGAGATAGATGCCACCCACCCCTCCCCCACCCCCCACCCCTCCCCAGCGGCCGGAGCCATTTTTTACTCAATTTCTTGTTTCTTTATTTATAGAGCCGCACCTCAAAGTTAGAACTCACAGTTGAACATTCCATCCCACCCCGTATGCTGCCAGCATGGTCAACGTTCCTTCAGAGGGATATGTTTAGCGTTGAGAAGTAAGGCTGCAGTTACACGTCATGATTACGACTTAATTCAACGATAATTGCTTAAATTACCTCGACTCCCTCACCCAACATGAAAGGTCTCACATCACCAGAAGAAGAAGAGAGACGATTACCGAATAGATGGGAAGGTATTTTACCTAAACCCATTGTTAAATTCTCACTCTTGAATGGTTTCAAAACGTGGAAACCGACATTGTATGGGTGGGTCCTGTTGTTGTATTGAGTCCTGGGCCGCTCCTCAGTTATCTAAATACGGATCAGTAATGTTGCATTCATCTGAAAACTTTCATAGACTCATAGAGTATACTCGGGTTGAGACTTGAGAGCCTCCATAACAACAAATAAAAAAATAAAATAAATCGTATTTATAGAGTCTACCCGCTCAGAAACAAGACTGATTTTCAGTGGGGGACTTTAATTTAAAGCGACTAAACCAACCCTGTAGGCTCCGAACACCATCGACGAGTGAGCGATAACCAATCAAAGATATATATTTGAAATACGAAACATATGAATCAGTGATTGGACAGTGCGAACACCTGCGGACAAATGTCAGAATTAACAAGGCTGATTCAGAACAACTTTGAATTTATTGAGTGCTTCGTTGCTAGGACGGCTCCAAAGTCACCGTTTACTTATTCCTAAGACAAGAAACGTACTTATTCACTAGCCAAGAACAAAACGTGCTTTGTTGCAATTTAAAAAATATATATACTTTCGCAGCTTTTCTTTGTGTCCCTATATAGGGGCTAAACTTTATCTATATATACATATCTCCATCCGCCAAAAAATAAATAAGAAAGTTAATATTTCAGTAAACTGCACGGTCGACTCGACACCCATTTTAAACCAAATACTTCCCAATTATCTCACATGTGATTCAATGGAGCAAACATGTGAATCTTATAGAGGTACGGAGTATAGATATCGGTACGCGATGCAGGTCACAATTACACAAGTATAATGATTTGCTTATCCGCCAACGTTGCGCCTCATTCAATAACGTATATACAATTTGGATTGCCATAATATGCCATATATTGACTCATTATTTTTAAGATTCTGTGTCGCCCCCTGAAAACTTGCGTCCCTACGCCTAATGGCACCAACCCCCCCCCCCCCCCCCCCCCCCCCAACAACCAAATACAACCAATTGAAATGTCGAACCAATAATCCCGATTTGCCCCCAATTAACTTTGGTTTCAAATGGGGTAGATAATTTTAAAATGCTGAGCGTTTTATGGGGTGGAGCAATCATTCAAAACAATTCGTTAATTTTACAAAAAAAACTAGCTTTTCCATTTCAGTGGACAACATGTTAAGTGACGTATAATTTGGAAGTTTGGAAAGCTCTGCTCTAGCCTATAATCGAGGCAACAATATCGTGCACGATTTGATATCAACATAAACGGACATTCACTGCAGAGAAATAGACCACACATATTATACATACAGCCTAGAATGGGACCATCATCCACACGGATAGTGTTTGATGTGTTTTGAGCTTTGAACATTTTGGTTACGTGTGGTAACTTTTATCGTTGTAAGTTGGTATTTTCTGTTTACATTATGTACTATATATAAAACACTGTAATTTAACAAATGTTCTGTATATTTACGTGGACGAAAACCAAGATTTGTACGGACAAGAGAAAAGTCGCTCTTCAAAAAAGAAAAAATCCAAAAACTTTCAATTTCTCGTTACAAAACCATTTTCTTACGAAAACATCTTATATATGCAAATAACGTTTTACAACATTGCTGAGCCAACTCAGTCAGCCACTTTATTCGTGGGTACGAATATATAAAAAGAAAAATACACTATATCCGATGAATTTTTTCTCCAGTTCCATCAGAATTTTGCTATTTGAAGTTATATTCTCTGTTCAAAGGAACTTTGATCTTTGTAGGTTACCTAAGCTAGGTGTATCATCCAATCCAATGTGAAACTTTTTTACGGCGTTGCGGTCCCCCCCCCCCCCCCCCACCCATCCACCAACACTTTGTTTCTCACCTGGGCTCACTTCCCCATACAAAGCAGCTTCTAGCCCAAACGCACGTTTGACCGAATAAACTCGACTCGATGCTAACTCAATTATGAAGAAACCAGGAAAGTCGAGGCTTATGAGCTTCCATGTACAGTGTAAACTTACTCTATTGTCCGTGAACACTAACACACAACAGCAGAAACACAGATTCAACTGGAACCCTGTTATACTTTGTTTGTAGGTAGTTATACCAATTCCTTCATCCACTTAGTGCTTTTAATTACTATATGGGAGCGACAATACAACGTTGGATTAAAGCGACTCAAGTCGTGTGGAAATGTGAAGCAATTCGAGGAATACCCAAGTAGTAGGTTTAGTTGCAAAGGGTTTGCTGTTGCATATATTAATTGTCGCGACAATATGGCGCCCAATTAGGGGAACTTATCTTATTGAGGTGATTTATAACCATTGGCATTGGCCGGCGCTAAGGTGGGGAACTGCTAATGAGTCCACCCCCACTCCTACAACCCCCGCTACGACCTACCCGAAATATTAGATATATTGAAAGGAATCCGCGTTAGGGAAATGTTATCGTCGCTAATTTATGAGGAGTAAACTGAATTAGTTTTATTCAGTTGAATTAGTGAATTACTTCTATTCGGTTGAATTAGTGAATTACTTCTATTCAGTTGAATTGTTGAATTACTTCTATTCAGTTGAATTACTGAATTATGTCTATTCAGTTGAATTACTGAATTACTTCTATTATTTTGAATTACTGAATTACTTCTATTCAGTTGAAATACTGAATTACTGAATTACTTCTATTCAGTTGAATTACTGAATTACTTCTAATCAGTTGAATTACTGAATTACTTCTATTCAGTTTTAGAGGTAGGCATCATAGTTTGTAAGGAGAGGGGTGCAATATCCTTTTAAACCCGAAGACAATAATTCATAGAAATATTTATGAGTTAACTCCATTTTCAGTTCACCTGCATGGCAAACATAATAGTATTAATTACAGAACAGTGTTTCAAACAGTTGCATCTGTCATCCGTTTGAATATTATTTTTAAGTCACGCATCGTTCACATTGTCTAACAGCAACGAAACGAGTGACAGTATAATTATTTAATTATGAACGACGAACATGCACATGAAAATACACACACACACACATATATATATATATATATATATATATATATATATATTCATATATAAAGACATAACATATTACACCGTGCAATGCCAAATGCAGTATGATCGCTCGCTGAAATTATTATCATTTATAAGCAGTATTATTATTAAATTAGATGTTTTGTGAGTCTTCTTTTTCTTCATTCTCTTTGCTACTTGTTGTCACAATCAACGTGAGAGATGCGATGGATACAACAAAGAGAATGATGGTTGCGTTGCGTGTTTCACGCGGAAAATTCACGGATATAACCAAGAATATTGTAAAAATATCAACATTTTTGACTAAATTTATTTTCCTCCTCTGGAAACATCCACGAAACGAACGTAAACATTGAGCGCTGTAGTACGTGACTCCATCCACTTGCTCGGCGAGACCCTTGGCAAAGGGCCCCTTGCCCTTGGAGGCTGAGTTTGAAGGTCAATGCAAGTATACAAGATCGATAGTTGTCGACGCCGCTTCGCTTCGCTCTCTCCCCGTCTCAACCTGGGCATTTAGGGTAGCGAGCTCTCGATTAAGAGGGTAAGAAAGGAAGGAATTCTCTCCAAAGTTGCGTAGACACGATTATCCCTCAGCCTCAGAGTTTCCCCACAAGAACGAAAAAAAGAACCCTCGAGTTAGGCGTTGAGCGCATGCGCCACGGCACCCTCGGTTGTTGGGCGGAAGGGCGCCGATGGCTGTCAGGGGCGATGCGTGACTACCAGGGTAGTAGTAGGGTCGGGCCTCAAAGGGAGAAATACTAGTTTTTGTGTGGAAGCAAAGCCAGAGCGGAAAGCTGAATATTGTTTGCCGACGACGACAACTATAGGAGAGAGAGAGAGACAAGACTAATCGAGACAAGGTTGTTGTTGTTATCGTCAGAACAATTGCTACATAAACAAGTAGGTGAAATCTATTTCAATCATCTAAAAGGGCAATGTAGGGGGAGGGGGGGGGGGGGGGGGGGCGGATCACCTCCAAGTGATCGATCCGTGCTCGACAAGGAGTTTGGGGGGGTTAACTTGTAAGTGTCGAAATTCCCGTTCTACGAATAACGCCAAGAAAAGTTAACGCAATTAGATTATAAATAACTAATGTACGGGAAGTTTTCGATGCTCGAGTTTTCAAGTGCGTCGAGCGGGCTGCATGGACGATGCGGGGGTGTCTTGACCTACCCCACACACACGGAGGCAATGACGTCACATATATGGAGACGTATTGTTCCTGTTTGTCTCGTTGCACACCGAGACAGTCTTGACAGTCTACAGTCTACACTGATGTTACTCCAGGGAGTCAGACGTCTAGAGTTAGAAGGAGCTCGTAAGATAAACAAGCTTGGTGTATTCGAGCCTAGGCGCCGCCTAGGCTCTTTTTTTTAAGGCTAGGCTAGCCTAGGCTCTTTTTCACAGTACTGTTGTTTAAACTTCAAGAACCCATGTAGTATTCACAATATCTATAATTTAGAAAAAATATGTTACCTCAACGTTATTCATATATTCAGGTTTAATTTCTGTAAAATCTTTTTCCGGACACTCCCCCCCCCCCCCCACACGTAAATTCGACCACCTAGGCACTTTATATTTTAGGAATACACCACTGCTTACAACCATGGCAATGCTATTACACTAATGTAAACATGCTTTATAAACCATTACTATTTAAACATGATGTAAGGAATTGAATAAGCGGACCTATTTAATTCTTAGGTATAATTATTTGTATGAATTTTAGAGTATCGTCTTTATTACCCTTGAGCCATGGCCATGGCGCATCGGAATAATGTTTCTCGGGCGGGAGGGGGAGGAGGGGGAGGAAGGGAGGGGGTAGAACTCTCTCGATCTACGTTCAAGATGGACACCGAAAGACACCGAAAATTACAGCCTTCTTTCAGCATTTGAGTGAATTTGGGCGAGATGGTAGTCAAGCCCCCCCCCCCCCCTCCCATCCCTCTACTTCAGCTCAGGTATGGGGGGAGGGGGGGGGGGGGACAATTCTGCTTCCCCCCCGGTTCCGACGCCGCTGGAGTGGTCGATTTGGGGAACAAAGGGGAATACAAATCCCCTTAACCCAAGAAATTACTGTCGTATAATCCCCATAAGAGCAATAAGAGTAATACAGGTATTACAATCTCATCCCATTAACTTCAGACAGTCATGTTTACAATAAAACAACAATTGTAAACGTATACATTCATATTTGTGCAGCTTTATTACTTATTTAACCCTTGGACTTTTACGTGTTTTTTCGACTTGCTATAACATCATTATATATTGTTACACAAATGGCTTTGTTTGACGTTGCAAACAAGCTCTTTGATAAAGAAAAGCTAGGTTCACTGGCCACTATTATCGTAATACCAAATACTTACTTTACTTACTTTATTGTAATTAAGGCCAGTGTAGGGCACAATGCCCTCTTTAGCCTGATGAGTGATGATTGATGAATGATAATGAGGAAGGGAGGAGGGGAAGCCTGGTACCGGCACGTAGCCTACTCCTATCGAAAAGTACCAAGGGGACCATCGGCTTTACGACCCATCCGAAAGGACGGTGTAACTTTGACCAGTCATATAGGTTCCTCCACTAACCTGGACTGCCGAGCAGTTGACGAGGAGAACGAAGCTGTTACTCAAGCTTTCGAACCCTCATATCTGCTCTAACCAACGGTAACTAGTGTTTCATTGGAGAGCGGTCACCCATCCACCTCCTGCCCTAGCCCGAGGTTGATTAACTACGGTGTTCGTATGGGAACCGGCTAAACAACCGCGGCTAAACAGTTGGCTATCGTAATTGAGTGTCGTACACTACTATAGTTATAACTAGTCTCATACAGACCTCAGATCCCCCCAACTATACTACTGCCCCTTTATGCACTCTGTTTAACGAAACTGAACCGATTCCTGGCTTTCTTGCACACGTTTGTGAAGGCGATCATCTAGTTGTATAGAAGAGTGCAGAAGCCTCGAAATTACTCACGTGTTACTCTGTGTTGGTAATTTCCAGGGCCCGGATTCACAAAAGGTCCTAAGTCTTTTCTTGGTCTTATCTTTAAGACTGACCTAACTTTGAATCCCTTGTGAATCCAGAGGAAAATATCTTAGAACAGATTTTAAAACATTATTGGAACGGTCATTGCGTCCTTGTTCCACCTGGAATTAGTAAATTCTTCAAATGACCTGGATCTGGTTTTACAAGAGGTCCAAAGTTAGGCCGGTCTTAGAGTTAAGACCAGAAAAAGACTGAGGACCTCTTGTGAATCCGGGCCCTGGTATCCAGCCTATGGTCGTAAGTTATCCCTCATGAACCTGTTTTATCCCTCATGAACCTGTTTCAAGTATGGTAGGTCGACTGGATTCTGCTATTTCGATATTTGCGTTTAGTTGGAGAACATTATAGTTTTATAACATTGGGGTGTAGACCTAAGGGTCCTCTTTCATTGGCTGTAAGGCCAAGGATTTATTTCCATCGGCCTCTACGTTCGTAATTGAGTATTATAATGACAACGGGGTGTAAGGGTCCGTTATTTATATTGTCCATTACAACCGTAGTTGATCAATGTCCTTGTCCATCACGATCTTTGAGTATATAAACTTATTGACTGTTCATATACCCAACAAAGCTGAATAGATGAATGTTGTTAGTGAGTGATAGTGATAAATAAAATTGAAATAAATAACAAATTCGTGTTTATAGAGTCTACTCACTCAGAAACAAGACTGATTTTCAGTGAGGGACTTTAATTTAAAGCGACTAAACCAACCCTGTGGGCTTTGAACACCATCGACGAGTGAGCGATAACCAATCAAAGATTTCAAATACGAAACATATGAAACAGTGATTGGACAGTGCGAACACCTGCGGACAAATGTCAGAATCAACAAGGACGATTCAGAACAACTTTGAGAATGTTGAGCTCTACAATGGCAGTTAAATGTTATTCGTCGTCACGTAGGCAGGGCCAGTAATGAAAGTGAGCCGGTGCGCACCGGAGCGCCGTACCGGTACTTTTTTTTAATACCGGAGCTGAACTCCGGTACTTTTTTTCTGTACACATCAAATCATCGCTTACCTAACTTGTATGTTTTAAAATACCAGAAATAACATTTCAAAATATAGTTATACAAACAATGTGAAACAAACCTAAAACTGCATGATTCCTATTTAGATAAATTAACAAGGTATTAATGATATACTATGGCAATAGATCAGTTTATGTCGAAAACATAGTCTATGAGTCATGACTCAACGAAAAACTTAAAAATCTTTAAAATGTTTGTTGAGCACTCAAAATCGCACTTATTGTCTCTTTAAAACTCTCTTATTTGTGGTGTGGGGGGGGGGGGGGTTAGTGGGGGGTGTCAAATTATCACTGAGCACCTCCACTTCTTTGCGATAACTTCCATCGCTGGGTAGGGCCGCACAGTTCGTATTTACAGTTCACAGGGGTGTTATATTGTTATACGATCCTTTTATACAGAGTCAAATAAACTCTACTGAACTTTAACCCGAGGCAATATCATCTGGTGGCCTTTGTTCGCCGAATATTCTGTCTCTTCTTCTTTTAGACTTTCAAGCTACATCAACAAGGCGCACAGATAATGTCAACTGAGGCTTCCAAGATAGTCCAATAGGGCAGCCGTAAAAGAGAGAAGAATATATGGTCGTAGCTTGAATAAATACCATACATTCTAAGAAATAATGATCTGTGTATTATCGTAACTAGGGTATAAAAATCACCCGGGTAAATAGGGCAAAGTACAAAAGAGGGTTTGGGGGGAAGGCCCCCCCAGCCAATGCGGGTCCGGGGTTGCCACAGTCCCGGCAATTTTTATAATGTGATTGAGTGCTAGTTTTTTTACACGTTTTTTTATAACATTTGTTAATGGTGACGGTATGACATTAACGGTGGTACTAGTAAGTCAAAATGGTCTATTACCGATTTTTTACCCGGATATTTACCCGGGTTAGCAATCCCTAGTTACTGCCTTGAATTCATGCAGATTGCAGACACGCAAATAAGTGTTTGATTTCATGAAAAGTTAGGATCTCTTTTTCAATAGTGACCCAGGTTTTGTACAATTTTGTTGATTTGCGTTTTGGTAAGATAAGCGGAAAACACTTTTATTTATTTATTTTAAACTTTGTAACCGTTTTGTGACGTTCAAATAGTTTATGCATGGATTGAAACACATGTATTTGTGTTTAGTCCATTAAACCTTTAGTTCTTCCTAAAATCCAGGGGGATGTGGAGGGATGGGGGGGGGGGGGGGAGTGACAAGTGGGCTCCGCGAGCTCATGTATGAGTTGGGTAGCGGCTATTCCATTTTCAGAAGTTTATCTTGACGCTAGGGATTTGCACATCCATAAGTCTGGTCTGTAGGAAAATGTCAAATAAAAAATTCTTCAAATTTACAACGGAACACAGTTGTCCCGCTCTCTAGACAGTTGTCTGAAAAAATTGAGATGAAGCGAAGGAGGTCATGAGACCAGACAAGACACAGTGAAATCCAGAAATTAAAAAACCAACCCCGACTGGGAATCGAACCCAGATCAAGACACGGAGAGCAACGCAGCCGATGTCTGGGATACGGACAATGTGTGCAAACCCGTACATGTCTTCATATATTTCGACGAATACTCGGGACCAGTGGTGTATTCCTAAAATGTAAAGTGCCTAGGCGGTCGAATCTACTTGTGGACAAGTAGGGGTGGAAGGGGAGGGGGATGGCGATTGTTTTAAGCGGCTGGAAAAAGATTTTACAGAAATTTACAGAAATTTACAGCCTCCCGAGCACCCCCTGGATACGCCACTGTCCAAAGCCATAACCCATGCCATAACAGTCGAATAGACATGACAGTGACACCAACGAAACAAACTGATATGTTTCTCGTCGTCAGTTGAAAATACACCAACTGAATAGAATTCATGCTGTATAATATTGTTTCTCGAGTGGAAGATATATTATGTATTTGCTAGGAAGCTGAATGCTTCGCATCACCATAACACCGCAACCACACCGTAAGATTATTAGCACCCAGAACTATAGGCGGTAATGCTATACCATTAATTAAACCGGGGTGCGCCTAACAAGACCACACCCCCAACCCCCCCCCCCCCCCATCACAACCCCAGACGTGTTTGACTTACTAATTCACGCACAAAGGCGAAAACCTTGGTTTCTGGTTATATTTGTGTTACACAGTTGGTTGTTTTCAGGCCTGTGAGGGGGAATGAATGATAGAAATGTGAAATCTTAGTTAGCAAAATTTGCATGGTTATATACATGCAACATTTCGAAATTTGTTTACAATTTACATTAATATAAATCTGCTCTTTACGGCAAACAATTTCTATAAAATTCAACAAAGCAATTAAACTCGTGATAAATGAAAGAAACCTATCAATACAACGCATTTATTTATCTTTATCTTTCCTTAATGTTGAGTAACCCTAATTCATTGAACATTATTACCACTAAACGAAGCAACTCTCCATGACGCTGTATAACCAACGATACAAGAAGGATGGTCACCCACTACTCTCACGAACATCCTCTATGCTGCTTAACCACGGTGCTCGTGTGGCAGACACTGATGTTCTCGACTAATAGTAATTGATATTGATAGATCGAAGCGCTGTTTGTAATTGCATATTGTAATAGTGTGGATCGTGTCAGTTCAGTTTCGAAGCCGGAGGCCACACTATGTTGAGATGCATCAAGTGATTGGTTAGTTAGTGGAGACCCGTGTCACGTAGGCGGGCGTTACGGGGGAGGGGGATAAGGTGGGATGCCCCCCCCCCCCCCTGCTTAAAAAGAATTTAATCAACCTAACCATAAAGTGCGGCTAAATGTGAGACAGCCCATAGGATGGTAAATTTCCGTCCAGTTACGAATATATTTATATCAACGCGATCAAATCGGAGCATTACTGGCTGACTCACTGACTGACTGACTGACTGTCTGACTAACTCATTGACTCACTGACTGACTGACTGACGGGCTCATTGACTCTGATCGACTGACTTCTGACTGACTGACTGGCTGACTGACTGACTGACTGACTGTCTGACTAACTCATTGACTCACTGACTGACTGACTGACGGGCTCATTGACTCTGATCGACTGACTTCTGACTGGCTGACTGACTGACTGACTGACTGACTGACTGACGAGCGGGAAACATAACCTCGCCTTCCCGCACATCTCGTGGAACTAAGACGGGCGACGCAGCGAGCCTCCCACTCAGTCAAGGCCATGAAAAACGAAATGTTCTTACATTTCTTTCCACTCACGAATATGATAGTTTCTATAAGTTATTGTTAGCGATATCACGCCTATCACTAGCTCGCTTATCAGTGCGTCACACAAAGCGTTTCCCTATACAGTCGTCTGTAATCTAATACCATTGTGTCCTCAATGCTATGATAATGTTATGACAATGCTATGACAATACTATGCTATGCTCAAATGGGTGACCCTCGGCATTCCATGTGTATATACGCTGAGGCCGAGGGTAACAATAGGTACAATGTGAATTAATTATTTTAAAGAGTGTGATCAAAATTGAAACCATGGTGAATTTGTGATTTATATGTTATATATAACAGATACTACACACATTAAGAAAATAAATAAATCATATCTAAAGAACACTTCTCACAGTCAGCGGTAAGATACGAGACTCTAATTCGGAAGGTCACCGGTTCGATTCCGTCACCAGCAGCTCTACTGAATTCGGTCTTAGAATATCTTTATTGAGTTGTGTTGTCAGTATTCTGCTAGAAACATATTTTGACCATAGCAGGCACGCATTGCATACCCCACTATCCTTGACCATAGCAGGCACGCAATGCATACCCCACGATCCTTCCACACATGGAGGAGATCCATTTGGGACGGATGCTCAACTGAGGACACAAAACATTTGTCAGATATTTTGATTCCAAAACTGTTTAGATTATATTACGTTTATTTATACTACACGATAGAGAACTATTTTTTTAGGGGGGGGGGGGGGGAGCCTTTGATGTGGGTTACTGATAGTCTGATACTTAGACAGGGCATATGTCTTCAGTTACGGGTCTTTTGGGGGGGGGGGGGGGGGTACAGTAGCGTACGGCTGGAGGCTCCCAGCCCCCCATCCCCCTGGATTCGCCACTGGGCGGGGATGATTGTCCATTTGACGATCAGCCACAGGCAAGACGACCACGGGGTTCGTTAGAGGTGGAGGAACACAGTGGTGTGTACTGGGGGTTGCAGAGAGGGGCCTTCACCCCCCCCCCCCCAGAAATCTCAGCCTGTATGATTGTCTACAAATAAATGTATGGTAGATATTTATTGAAAATTAAATAAATTTAATAATTTGCATATAATTATTAATGTTAATACAGTGGTAAAAATTATGGGGGTCTTTTAACGTCTCATGGTTGAGCAACGATGCTAATCGAGACGATGTGTGGGTGATTATGAGGATGAGAAACGCCACATGGCATCCATGCCCAACCCAGGATTCGAACCTGGAGCGCAGAGTCCGCGGTTTTCTCCTAATCGACCGCGGTCAACTGCGCGCCGACTCAACAGTTGCTTACTAGCCTGTTGCTGGAGAATGGGCAGTGAAATGAGGCGATTATCTGCATAATCTTGCAAGCAAAGCAGTGTTTTATTCGAAGAATCACGTATAAACGCTGTACCAAGCTGAACGTTATTTCCAGCGAAGTGAGTGAGTTGTCCAATGGAAACTTGAATGCGTCATCACATCATATCGTGCGGGGCAGAAGCAGATCGGTTTGAGTCTGGCGCGTAGCGAACAAAACAGACCTTGGCTTGGCAAACTCGAGTCCTAGCGAGCTGTACAGAAACAAATCGTATCATTTTTACCGGGTATACCCGGGGTTTTTTCCTGACTGTATACATGATACTGAACTAATGCGTATCTAAGAAATAAAACAATATTGTTGAAAGTGTAAACAATGACGTCATTTAAGATGGTCACATTCCTGGAATGAGTGTGTAATTAAATAAATAAATTCACATTTAGAGTCTACCCACTCAGTAACGAAACTGATTTTCAGTGGGGGACTTTAATTTAAAGCGACTTAACCAACCCTGTAGGCTCCGAACACCATCGACGAGTGAGCGATAACCAATCAAAGATCGATATTTCAAATACGAAACATATGAATCAGTTATTGGACAGTGCGAACACCTGCGGACAAATGTCAGTATCAACCAGGCCGATTTTGTATTGGATTTATTTACGAGTGTTCAACGCGAATAGCTCGAAAAGTGCGTGTTTTGTTTGTATTTGTATAACATCACATTTAATAATTCAAATTTTGGAATGATACGGGGCTTATCAAGATCTACAGCCAGTGGTGTACGCAGGAATATATTTCGGAGGGGGTTGCCCAGAGTTAGAACATAGCTGTAACAAGGTGCTCCACAAACGAGACAATGGGGGGGGGGGGGAAACGCCCCCCACAATAGCACCGCAGGCATTTTTTAAGTGGTTTTAATTTGCTTTTGAAGATGTTGGGGGGGGGGGGGGGCTTTGCTGGACGAGATACATTATACACATACATACAATACATACAAAAATTCCCGACCAAGCAAATACAGAAAATTCAGGTGGGTGGGTGGTGGGCTCTAGCGCTCCCTACCCCCCTATTGATACGCCACTGTCTACAGTTATTCTTAAAAAAAAAGACTTAAACAAATATTTCGTTTTGATTAAATTTCAGACATTTTTGAAATCTGTCTAGTTTCATCCAAACACAATAAAATAAATGTTGCGTTCTTTTTTTTTAGAATATCTCTTGACCTTGGTAATATCTGTAGCTCAGCATCGCTCTACCACTGATAACAGGTGGCCCAATATCAGTGAAACACTGAGCATGTTGATTGTAGCATCACTGAATCTTTCGCTGTTGGTGGTTTTATAGGGTTAATTTTCTAGAGCTGAAGGAAATACTATAACATCAACATTAGAAATGTTGAAGTTTGTGATATTGCCTTTTTAGTTTTGTACAATATTAATTTGAAGGTCTCTAGGTGTAAAAAAGAAAGCAGATGGCTTTATTTTTCGTCATCAATAAATGTATTATGTATATATTTGATTAGTATACAAAGTTAAAATTAAAATAAAATTACATAATTGACCTACCTGCTGTTCAGGTAGTTAATTCAGAGAAAAAGAAACAGGTGGCTACTGTCTATACATTTTTTATTGTTTGTTAACATTTTTGCAAGCTATCAAACGTTTAGTAAGTTAGTAAAATCACATGACGGATAACGACATCTGCCATGTACTTGCGGCTTCAGTGCGCATTTACACTGAGATTGATTGATTGATTGATTTTCCACGATTAACCAGCGGAGACATATAGAGACAAAGAAAGAGACAGAATTTTAAGCTAACAATTAACTTCAACTGGGATTCGAACCCAGTTACCCCTCATGTTGATTGTACCACACACAAAACACTACAACTGAATCAAATTTACATTTTCCGTGACAGAGTAATATTAATATTGCCTTAAAGTCATAATGTCAGCCTTCATGAAGCAAAGAGGATGCTTATGCAGATATTTCCTTTGTCCGGTCGGCCTCCATGTTCTGTATACTGTACTGTAATAGATAGTACGTTATCTTTATAACTTATCAGTTAACGTACTTGTCATTTAATCAGCCAATAGCAACCAGTGTGTACTGTACAAGCATAGCACAAGACTAAACACACATTATTTGTAAATTGTTATTTGAGGTATGAAGAGTGGTCGATATGTGGTTATGTACAACCGTGTGCCACCAGCATTTTCAGCAGCTCTTCACGTACCTATACATCAATAATAACGCATACTGTAAAATGGCAGTTGTAATTTTACAGTGAACCCTTGAAATACATCGAGCCTATTGAATTCGCCCCTGGAATCCACTTTTCATGGTGGCGGTGGCCGCTGAAGTGCTTCAAACTTCAAGTTTCTGCGGTGGGCGGGTAAATTGGCATGGCACGAAATTTACCAGGCGAGTTTTGGTCCGTGTACGAGCGCTCGTAAGGCCAAGTGTGCTGTTAACAAGAAAATAAAGCTCTTATCAACCTGACGGAGAATGTACCGAATAGTCAAGTATTGTTGGTATAAATAATTTTATCTAAATGAAAAAAAATGTTTCATCAGATATACATGGAAGGTGGTTTGTTTATTATCTTATCACAACAAACATCGTCCATTATCATAAATTCTACTCGGCGGATGAAATGGAATCAACCCCCCCCCCCCTCCCCCCCCCTCCCGACCGACTCAACAATAGCTTATATACAGCCTGAATTCAAAGAATTTCTCAATAGGCATGTAACAAATTCATAACGTTATTGGATTTTTTTAGATGTGACCTTAGGGTAAAACGTAAAACCATCTACTTATTTGTACAAAACCTTTATATTGTTAATTGCAATTTTGTATTCAGGGGTTGTTGGCGCGTGTTGAAAAACGAGTGTAGTAATTGTAATATTGGGGTGGATTTATCAACACCAACCCTTACATTAAATTAAGTTTTGTGGAGTGTGGGGGCAAATAGTTATCCGTGTATTTTTAGTAACATCCCCGGCTGTAAGTATAATCCAGGCTCCTCTGGATTCATCCTCGTAAAATCTGCGGTGACGTGTGACTTTATGGTAGCGATGAAATCATGAGCAAGTAATATCTACCCACTGAAACTCTACTTCGTAGCGTGGATGGTTAATTGCATATCCTATAAAAACCCGTGAAAAGTAGTACATTCATTTGGCGACAGGGCGAGGGTGAAATTCAGCAGCTCATCTAAAGCAAACTTACCCCGCACAAAACAGTTTGGTGGTACTGAGCAGATGTGGTGCGCAGATCCGACTCCGCCCCTATTCTCTACCCGCACGTGGTATGGTATCCCCTTGCCTAGCGCTTCCCGCCAATGGTTGTTGCCAACCGAGTGCAGCGACTGACTATCCGACAAGCCGGCGAGCCGAAGCCAAGCGTCATTGTGTATCTACGCGTTCGCCAAGAAAGACGTTGCCCGCGCTCTCTCTCTCTGTAAACTCTTTGTGCTGTGTTACTCGAATATCTTGTGTGAGTTTTTTTAAGTGATTGGGACAGTTACAACTTGCTATTGGATGCCGATGATAAGGTAAGATTTAATATCGGTCTAGACGTAATTTTATTAAATTATTTAGTAAAAAGGCGAAAGTTCTTTGTGTTGGTTCCGACTAAATAGAAAATACGCGCCAGGAAGGATGTGACGTAATCTGTACCATTTAAAATATTGTATCCTATACATTACTGATAAGAGACACTAGTTGTTGTTGATATACACATAGGGATTGGGCTTATCCATTGTTCTGGAACTCTGTCGAAAACGCTAGGCTATCACGGTAGAATCCAGGCAGTCCTACGTCTCGGAGGGAAGCCGTGTTTAGGGGATAGCCACAGACCTTGATTTAACTAGAACTCTCTGTTACATAATATTGAGTAGGCCTAATCAAATAACCCCTATAGACACGGGTGTGCGTGCATCACGTAGGCTAGACGATTCACGTAAAGAAATAGCATAACCGGTACCGACAATGTTACAACTCTCACTTGGACTAGTTCTACCTCGATTAAATAATAGTTTCCGTGTATCTGTAACCGTGTTCGTTACGTGTGTGCTACCAATCGCGTTGTCAATGTAGCTATGAGATAACGGGTTCGATTGCTGGTTGGTGTTTTCATTTTTAAACACAATATGGTTGTAGGGTTGATTTATTGTAGTTTTGAATGATTGTAACAATGCGTTTTATTGACATCGAGTGGCAGACATATAAACTAAATTTGCACTAATGTTTTAATACCAATCGGACATAAGCCTGTAGAAATGGATTATTTTTTAAAAGTACACCTTAAAAATGTCAATCCTTTGTTAGGATTTCAGAGTCTAGACCGCCGACAGATAGGCCTAGCCTCGGTATCCCTATTCGTGCATCTGACATGTAGGCTACATTCGACAATATGTGAGATGCATCGGCATAGTTTCAATTCAATCGTAGGTAATTCTCATTTGACCGAGTAACCTGTTGACGATTACAATTCTCAATCAATCAATCTTTTTTTTTTTAAATATCAACCTATATATTATCCCATCGTCAATGTTTACGCGAATTCCTATGTAATGCGTGGAAGGAAATCAACCCAGTGATTGAATCTTGTGAGGTTGTTTGACCAAATATGGCTTCTGAAAAGGAAAGTAGGCCTAGGCCTAGTGGTGTCACGTAAGGCTAGCCAGCCTGTTCGACCTGCCAGCCTGCAACGAAAGCAGCTGCATATGGACGTATCGTTTAGGAAGTCTCAGCCGGGTATTATATAAAACTCTTGAACTGACTACCTGGACTTGTTTTGTGTGGAGAAGATTACGTAGCGAATCATGGCGCCATAGACCTAAAGGTTGAGACTTAAAAATGTACTTCCGTCGGTTATAGTAGAAGTATTGTTATTGGGCACAACTGTTGCTATGCCATAACATTTGATAGCCAGTGTACAAACATGATAAATCAGGATTTCCCCAGATTGACATTTGAATGACGTCGAAGGAATGCCAGCAAAGAAGCTAAAAAATGTAAACTATATTATTACATGGGAATCCGTACGTTATTTGGCTCGAATACAGTAGCACACCACATGGTTTACATAAAGTGCGTGGGCAAATTATTTTTTTCATCACTGACATAATACGTCATGTAATGTAGTTCCAGTATAATACGTTTCGTAATGCTCGTCCTATAGTTATGGTTGGTATAAATACGTAAGGCGAATGCGCCTCCAGCAATACGCGCCCACTGATACACTCTTGTTATTTTTAGAACCAACTAGTGCATTTAGTGGGTTTCTGCAGGCTAAGCTACGGGAGTATTCGCTTAAAAAATTGAAAGTAAAAAAAATATCGACCGGTCTGGTCTGGAGAAGAAAGGGAAAGTGAAAGTCGTCTAAAACTTGATTGCATTTTGAATGAGGAAATTTTAATCATGGAAATTATTATCAAGGTATGTTCCGTTCTGTAGATCCACCGACGTTTTACTTTGTGTTGCCACATCGCGCGTTGGGCTACGAACTAGAATAGGAACACGCCCGTACTTTTATCACTCGTTTCTTCATTGTTACCTTGAGTACATCAACACACTCGTTTTCATAACACTGTTGCACATCATAATAAATTGACAAATTGACACATTGAAAATTGAAATAAAATCTGAGAGTAATATTTATTGTCTGCAGTACTATAACATCCGACCCATTCGATTTTGTTTTTATTATTTTTATTATGTATGCGCTCATATCATAGGGCCGTTACTTTGATTTACTATTTGTCCGTTTTTACTCCCCACTACCAACAAAGTTAGCCACATGACGTTGAGTGCTGCCCCATATCACACCGTTTACCTTTTGTGTATATACTACCTACCTACGGTAACCTACCTACAGTTTTTTTGTTACGATAATAGAATCCCAATTCCTGTACAAGTAACCTGTTTTTACCTGCGTCGTAGGCAGTGTTAGAAAACCAGAACTATTGCCTCGTTCCCCGACTATACCCTTCCAAGTCGGCTTAGTCAGTGCTAGTCTAGCCGCTAATTACTTATTCGCGTGCCTAATTGGTTTTATTATGCTGTTAAATTATTAACTCACTAGTAGATGGTACTTGTTCACGACGTACTCTCACAAGTCTTGTCTTACTACAATATTTATGATCGGAATTAAAAGGACGATTATAACAGATTGGTCTACGTGCAATAAAAGATAATGATCACTAAATAAATGGGCATTTGGAAATAATTACAATTGATGTGTAAGAAAGGCGACGCTAAAAAGTAAGTACTAAAACTGTACCTATAAGGAGACAAAACAACGTTTAGTCTCACATCCCAGGTTCGAATCCTGGCTTGGGCATGGATGTCATGTGGCGTTTTTTCATCCATCCTCATTATCACCCACTCATCGTCATCTCGATTAGCCTCGTTACAAAAACATGGGACGTAAAATCCCAAATATCATCATCTGTTTTTAATTACGTTTTATAATCCCGTGATATTTAATTGTATTGGCACTTCATTGTATTTAGATAATTATTCTGCTTCGGTCGCTTAGCTACTGTCTGTACTAACCTTAGGTGTATCTGACTTGCCAACTGTCATAGAAGCACAGCAACTATGGGGTGTCTGCCAATTATAACACCCAGCCAGCTGATCGCTGAGTCAACAAATCTTGCTTATCTTTGGCTGGTATGGGAGATAGCACATGGTAAACTGTAACACTATTCATAAAATGTGTAGCACTTACGAAGTACAATAGTTCCCATTCATAGATACCCTCCTATCGGTTTTTATTAGTATGAGAATGACTCACAGCCACAGTATACCAGCAATGGCTTTTTTATGTTTGCTTAGCTAGTCTGCGCAAAATGACGTCAACTTGTTTATTTCTGCCAATGCTAAATCACACACATACTCACACGTTGTTGGTTATCGGCGCATACTCATACAGCATACTTCTTTATCGTCTCAGGAGAAAAATAGAAATAAATTGCTGAAACAAATGTAGCTATTGCATTTCGCCGAGTTGAACGTGTTGTCGTTCTTGGAAATGCAGTACAGTCTAAATGAAGATGTAGATACACTGGATTTGTATAACACACCGATAGAGGTGGCTCAGCGGTAAGACGTGAGACTCTAATGCGGAAGGTCGCCGGTTCGATTCCGGCCACCGGCAGTGCTGACTGCATGGAGGTTTTTCTCATCGTAAAGGCGAATGCTGGGATTGAGTCTTACTAAGAGCCCTAAGACATTCATTCCCAACTATCCCACACCGATAGAGGTGGCTCAGCGGTAAGACGCGAGACTCTAATACGGAAGGTCGCCGGCTCGATTCCGGTCACCGGCAGTGCTGACTGAGGGTTTTTCCGAGGTTTTTCTCAGTCGTAAAAGCGAATGCTGGGATTGAGTCATACTATCAGCCCTCAGACAATCCTTCCCAACTATCCAAACACCCTAATATACCTAAGTTTAGTTAGTCACCTGAAGAGGGGCACTTCAGGTAAAGCTGGTGTGCACCCTGTAACGGGCATTTCTACGAAAAATTGTTATTATTATTATTAATACATATAACACCAATAATTTCAATTGAACAGTTTGTTATCTTTCTGCCGAGTACTTTATTCTAGTGCGATATCTACGATAGTCATTGCTTTGTTTACATATTTATTTAATTCCATTCTATTCATGATGCTAGTTAATAATGTATAATTTGAATTATTCCGATTGTGTAATTGCCCGTAGGCCTACTGTGTGTGCTCAAACCTGTTATGTGTGCACACAGCACACTGCACTATTCTCATGCGCCAAGTAAATTTCATGCTCAAGTAAACAAGAGGATCCAAACATTCAAACACGATTGTTATTGTTTTCCGTGTGTAATAACCCTCCAACAAACAAAGGACTCTACGAACAGAGCGCGGGGGGGGGGGGGGGGGGGCAAAGAACTACTTTACGATAATAGCTCTGGACTTGAAAGGTGCACCCTTGAAATGGGTCGATGAATCTGCTGGCTGCGTCGTACATACATGCATAGGCCTGTGATGTGCTGTAGCACATGCTGAAACTTGACAGTGTTGAAATGTGACGCAATAGTAGGAACAGTCAGAATGGAGGGATCCGGTTGGTTGCACCAAGTTGTGGAATACTCGGGGTCACGTGGTTTAATTTGTAATTTGGGATGAATCATGGGATGAGGTCGGTATATTGTTCGCTTGTTGCGGTTTGCGAAATGGCGGCTACATTATGAACTCTTGGACATGTCGAATGTTTTTTTTTTATATGTCTCCACCCAATTCAGTTAACCATTCTACAATATTATATTTTTCGGTGTTGTGAGAAAATGATTGAAAACTCAACACGAATGTTTTACGTTGTTTTGTTTGGTTTCTCATTGGGAGCAACGATTCTTTTTGTAATTCAATGATTTTTTGTGGGAAAGTTTATTGTTTCTTTGATTAGGGTTATTCGGAGGTCCCCATTGATAGTACGATTAATCCATAACCATATAATCGAACAATATTAGTCGATATAGTAGTCGTAATAATATCTGTATTCCGTAGATTGTATTATGCAACTTGTATAGACGATTCCAAGAGACATATTTCCCATTCGTACCAGTTCCGTTTCTCGAAGTTGTTGACGTTTCGGAAGTCGGTATAGCCCGCAGGCAGCGCAGCTGTTCTATTTGTAGCGTGGGCGACGTGGGGAACGCGTGTTGTCATAGTGACTTGATAACCAGTGCTTCTTATCACTGTGCTCGCCTGCAGACTATGGTAGCAGGCAGGGGTTTGCACAGCACAGCACAGCACATGCATGGCACCATATTCTACACCACACAGAGGCGTCTTTCTTGGCGTTTCTTATGTAACACGTTCTTGAAACCAGATTGATGGCGGTTTGGTATAGTCCATTCTCCATAACCCGCGAGCATTGATTTATATATATTACGCACATACGTATCCATCAATACACAACGCTATTATTTTGTAAGAATTAAACGTAATTTCGTTGGTGCCTTACTTACTATGTATATAGTAATATTTAGTGGTGCGCAAAGCAAACGTGTGGTGAGGATTACAGTTATAATATTTCCTTGTAGGTTTGTGGATTGCGATGTAGTTGGAATTTGGATTAATTCGGGGTAAAAGTCTTGCGACCTTGAATTTTCTGCATTGCTGTAGTTCGGCCGGAACGACGTTCCGCCATGTGTTGTTCTACATAATTGAAATTATTCAGCTTATGAAATTGAAAGTAAAATGTACAGTTTGTACGCCTACACACGTTTTGTGTGCAAATATTTGATGAAGTATGTATTTTGTTGTTGTATCTTTTATACAAGGCATATCTATTAAAAAACGATACATACAAAATCGTGCTTTATGTGATGATTATTTTGGTATTAAAATTATGATGTACACGTTAAGTTTTATAATTTTAATCTCATTCAATTTTTGTGTAACCCGAGAACAAAAATTGTAACTGTAATTTAACTCTAATTGTATTTATCAACTATTGTGACATAACGTGAACAATCCAAAGTGATTTGATTCAATAAACAAACAAGTGTCTATGTCGCGCTTGCAGCGAATGTACTATACCTAATGAGGAGTGATGATACGCCCAAAGGGTCCGATTGTTCACCCAAGTCCCATGCTGCGTGTGTGCTTGTAAACCTACGGCCTTGAGAGACCACCCCGGTAGCATTGAAACGTTGTGCGGTGGCTCAGACAGAATTCAGGTCATAGTTTTTCATGGTCTGTATAAATAATGAAGGGTGGCATTTTAGGAGGAATTTGACCAAATTTATCACACACAAGAAACCGCTTTTTGTGCCCCCCTTTTAGTGAAACCTTTATGAAAGGAACACACACATGAAAGCATATTGTAATGGAAGTGAGTTCCATTGAGACTTATCTGTGCAAGAACTTGATTGAAGAACTCGCATTGTGTCAATTTTCTATGTGAGTTGTATATCCAGTAGGTAAACCATGTGTGTACATTACCCAATATGTTCTAAATTCTCTAAATAGATCTCTTGCTAACTTATAAAAAGTTCCTAAAGTATTGATTGTACGTGGCAAGGCAATATATTAGTAAAGTAATCCCGTTTTGTCCTTGGTAACTTATCAAAACATGTACCAACGTATTCATATTTAATCGTCTAATATTTTTGTGTAGTAGATTACCTGATCTTGTACAGGTTACAGGTTTAATAATTTCAGGTTATATACATAGCAGGGTAGGGCAGGACCGGTGTAGTGGAATATACCATTTTTACTCGCGCTCACTAAAGTGTACTTTACAACTTACACGTTGCAAAGAAAGTAAAAGTTAGCTTAGGTAGGTTCAGTAGTGAGTGACTGATAGGATAGGGTTGCTAGGATCACCGATATCACACTAAGGTATTATGCTTAGAGATGCAAGAAAATGGTTTTATTTTTCTTCACTTTTCGTTTGAGAAATTGAGAATTATGGTGTTTTGTGGTGTTATTGTTTTTTTAATCGAAAATCGTGTTTTTACATAAAATCATTGATAAAACTAGAAAAGGTTACATTTTCTAAACTATTATATGTGTATGGCCCTAAATGTATATACATAGTGATGGGCGTCAAAGATTAGATTATACTGCAGAGAAGTAGGCCTAAGTGGTGATGATGCGGACTGCTTATTTTCGCTTTTTATCTCGTAATTCTTGTGAAGATTTGAACGGAAGGGAATACAAAATTACGAATTACTGTTAATAATGGTGTTATTTTGCTAGATAGTGGCAATTATGGTGTTATATCGCGAATAAACTCATAATTCGTTTTATAAGCATTTTATGGTGTTATTTCGCGATTTGAATCTGAATCCCAGTGACGCATAACGTAAAGAAATGTTGAATCCAGCACTCTAGAGTGTTTTGTTACACTTTTCGTTTTATCGCGCATTGCGAAAAACTTGCATCTCTAATTATGCTGTATGCATGTATGTTTGCTACACATTTAAAGTGCATAAAGTAATAAGCTAATACAAAGGCAAAGCATAAGTGATTTTGTATGATGTCGCGGTACCCAAAGAAGTCGGTTAGTTACTTTTTCGTTCTCAACTTCACAAGCACGAAACACTGACGTTTTTCCCGATTATCTAGTAAAATTTGGTTGCGGTAAGTTTTTTGATGGTAACGTACAAGAAAACGTGCAAGCAGGTTTCCGTCAAAAAACTTAACGCAACCAAATTGTACTAGATAATCGGGAAAAACGTTAGTGATTCGCACTTGTTTAGTTGGAAACTAATTCTGGGCGGTCCTGGAGCCCGATTCTCTAAATCTGCGGTAAATTTATCACCGGTTTCTGTCTTTACGGAAGGCGAATGGATGGCTGTGATTGGGTCACAGCCTTCTCATAACGACCAAAACGGGTGATCACCTTATCGTTGACCATAGAGAATCAAGGCCCTGGAGCCCGATTCTCTAAATCTGTGGTAAATTTCTCACCGATTTCTGTCGTTACGGAAGGCGAATGGATGGCTGTGATTGGGTCACAGCCTTCTCATAACGACCGAAACCGGTGATCACCTTATCGTTGACCATAGAGAATCAAGGCCCTGATACTATCTTACTTCTTGGTGTGAGACCTTTACTAGGACTAAAATGCGAGGCAGACTTGTAGCCGAATCAGTATACTAAATATCCGTTGAAGAAGAGAAGGCGTAGAATGAGTAATAGTATCGATCGCCTGGAACAACCAATCAGAATCGTACTACGCAGTACGCACATGTTTTTTTTTTTTTGAAATCCTTGGTAACATTGCTTCAGGAACTTGTTTCAGAGTAGTTGCCCAGCTGAGCTCTTGTATTGTTTTGTATATTGTTTAGTCAAAACTGTACTGTAATAGTGGGTGACTCCGCAAGTAAAATATCGTCACCAGGACAGGATGTGAGGGTTATGAACTTGAAGTTCGTAGTTGGCAGAAGCCCACGGAGATCTGTTTTCTAATGTTTTGTCGGGCGGGCATGCGTGCAATCCCTATCAACATGCGCCTCCCGACGAACGAACCAACCTGTTTTCCTTTACTAAGGCTAATGTTTCTAATTTTAGGATGGCACTGAGGGACTCGCGCTCGAAGTGGCTGTGGAAACGAAAGAAAGGTGAGCAAAGCACGTATAGACTAAATATTACCAAGATATTCCTATAGCGTTCAACACTCATAACGTATGCACTGACTGAACGGCGCTTAGAAATGCTGACAGCAACTCAGGACCTAGTTTTGCACGTTTAGACTATAGACTAAATATTACAAAGATATTCGTACAACACTCATGACGTATGCACTGACTGAACGGCGCTTAGAAATGCTGACAGCAACTGGACCTAGTTTTCCTCCTCTAGAGTCTAGATTAGTATTCTATGTCGCATTGTAGGTTCAACGATTCGCCTTGAAAGTTATGTGTTTGTAGCCGTTACCGTTATGTATTGTAGTTTATGGCAAACTGGATTAAATGAAACCAGTTCGACATTTTTATTTTTTTTGTCTCACTTCAGTTTAATTTCATTTTAAGCCCTAAAAACGGTTTGCAAGTAAAATCAAATCGTAATTTCATTGATATGTGGATTTATTTCTGGTTTATGTAAAGATTTTAGTGTAGAACCATTGTTGTTGCGATCGTTGCCATGGGTTTATGTAAACCACCTTCGAGTCCGTATTCATCCTAGGGGCGCCCGTTGTTGCTAGGGATTAGTTTTATATATGGGAAATAACATGCTCGACCTGTTTTCTGGCAACAAAGGGCGGCCCTAGGGGTTGGGAAACCAGCGTAATGCTGAATTAATTCCACCCCTAAGGGCCCCCGGTGTTGCTAAGGATGTGTTTTGTATATGTGAAATAGCATGCATGAAATTGTTACCTCGCAACAACGGGCGCCCCAAGGTGTAGGAGACGAGTGTTCTGGCGGGTACCGAACCCCTGTTGCCATATTTATTCTCAGCCAGTTGCACGTACACAAGAACGCTCGCTCACTCGTCGTGTCTCAGTGTGTAGTGTAGTGTACGCCCATATACAGCAAGCAAGCTAGGGGGAGCCCACTGCCTTCTAATCACCCCAGCTGTGGCGTCGTCCTCAATACAATCATGGTGACGTCACCTGGGTAGTAGATTAGGGGGACGCGATCGCGTGCCAGTGTGTGTGTGCGATGCAGTTCGTTCGTTGCAGTCTTCTTTGCCGTGTTAGGGCGCACACAAACACACACTCTTTACTTACATTGATTTTACTTGCGACGATGAGCGTTCACATACGCGCAAACCTTGTGCGTCAAAACAGGAGACAATAATAAAGAGAGAACGAAACTGTGTCATATAATAGTGCATACATATATTTATTCATTCATGTATATATTCATGGTTTTCATTGAGAGGCCACACCTTCCTCCACGTGACAGCAATTAGACTCGTACCAACCTTCCGCAATCATTTAACAGTACTGACACCTTTGTCGCACCTGTGAAACTCGTTATCTGCACTTGATCTTTGCCTCTATATTAGTTTTCCGTGTTGAACACCTTTTTATCTTTGCTTCATTCAATTTCAGTCTCCTGAAGATACAATATTTAAAATGACGCGAAGTCGAATGAAATAGGTGGCGTATGGGCATGATTGGACATAAAGTCGCTCCACAGCATCTTTGGTGCTGGGGACGTCACGGATGGGCGTGTCGGAGCCAATCAGCGGGCGGCTTTCACCAATACTCACATTTGGTTGGCCAAGCCTCACTCATCTTTGACGTCACCAGCTCCAAAGTTACTGTGGAGCGACTTTAGTCTTAATCTGCAATAGGGAATATGCGTCATCTTTTTTTACCATTTTACTAGATTAGGATTAACTTCCTGAATACAAAAATATTTTATTTCGATGACATAGACAAAAGTTTCATTTATAAAAACGAGCTGAAAGTTTCACACATATTTATGGTGGGAAAAACGGGGCATACGTCACTTTCCCTGTATCAGCAATCAACCAATCATATAATGATAAATAAAATAACGCTTATTTGGAAATTATCATATCAAATATCATATTAAATCGAATGAACGTCTAGTACACCTAATAATTAATTTTGAAGCCCAATTACTATAAAAACAATAATACCAAACCTATTTTCATAGAATATCAGTAAATATTGGGTGTTGTTATTCATATAAAGCAGACTTGACAACGGCTTGAGTAAAAATGTTGACAAGGTTAGTTGACTGACCTTGAAAATTTGATTGTTTCGTCTAGGAGGCGGTGGAAAAGTCCAAGGAGGTTATATGCAAAGTCATTCATATAAGCAGTGATTTACAAGGATTGTGACGTCACATACCGTTTAAAAATAATAGTGCGGGAAACAGATAATCAAAATCTTTGAACATTTATAGAAGTATAATGAGTAAATTTTAAAACTTTTAAATTAGGTTTCTGATGTCTTCAGATGAATAACAATATATTCCACGTACTTTCAGAGCTGTAGAAAATTCATGCACATTCCCTATTATCCGTTTACTAAATCATTCCGACTGAATTTGTTCTGTTGTTGTTGTCATTGTGCATTGTTTTGTACGTCATCGTCACTCGTAGATATTTGCTAATCAACTGTAATAATCCAAACGTAATGTGCATTTGATAGTCAACGTTCTTGTAAAGGTCCCGAGTTAGTTTAGGCGTAGCCTAGGGCGCCAATATTTCCGAGTGCCCCCGCCCCCTCTTACCTTGTTCTACGAAGGCCTAGCTTTCAGGATACTTATTGATCAATACCTGTTTATATCTAATCTATGACTGAGATTTACCCACCACGTCTTTGGGCGCGAACCAATCTCCTTTGAATCTAAACCCCTTAGGGGTGCCTACCTACCTATCTACCTTGTGTATGTTATTTATTGACCTCAATCCAACGTGCAATCTTGTATTCGAGTTAAATTGCACGAAAGTTTCAAACGACGCGCGCCATCAAACTTTGATGATGTCCTCCCTCGAGCGAGCGAGCGGCAAAGTTCGGCACCTCAGTTCTCAACTCGGGCGTGTTGACATTATAACTAATTAATTAATTAATCAGTCATAGACATGATTTTCCGGAGGACGAACGAACGAACTTGGGGGTGAATTAAACTAATAATTAATTAGCTGTTGATCCGGTGGGCTAAGACGGCGCCTTAATAACGACGCTCTGAGGGTTAAGTTGCGCGCGCAACATCACATTCATGTGCATTTAGATGGGATTTAGTGTGAGAAAGCTGTGCCTAACCCAACGTGATGGTTGGTTGTGTAAGACGGTTACAAGAGTGACGTAGTAGACTGGCTAACAGCAGCTTTCCACACATTCCTCGTGGTTTCAAGGCGGTAGAAGTGAGGTTAAGTCATTGGGTGTGGGTGGGCGTGTCGCGTGTGTGTAATTTTTTGTATCGAATGTCAAAAAAGATTTCAATGCTTGCGTTTAATATTTCAATGCTCTGTTGTTGTGAATAAAATATTTATAGTAAAGTTAACAACATATCTAATTCAATGCGATAATGTATTATATATAACTTATAAAGGGAACCGGAAGCTTTAGTAGATTGCCTTATCAGGTTCCATCCTTGTTGATTTGATAGCAAAATGTAACTTTTATGAAGTACCACAACTGTACTGTCTGAACCAGTCTTATCATCACACAAAGTATTCAAAGATAATTTTAATATTGATTTACAAAAAGTCTGTGGGTAAGTCGCAGTGGTTTCATTATTGTGTAATGTTAGTTTTTTCTAAACTCTAGTCTAGTCGTACAATGAAATGCTTCTCGGTATGAGGCTTGAGTTTTATTTTGGCGGCGTTAAACGTTCTGAGCCCTCCCCCCACACCGTCTTGTTATTCAATCTTTATAGAGATATTCAATAGAACAGGTTTAATTGCGAGGACGTGCAATGAAAGGTTATGCCTACATATGTAAACTATGACGCAATACCCGTGCTGTGGTAAGTTACATAAATTCTAGTTACCAAACGTGTAACCCGTCTATGATGGTCGATCAGAAAACACGATGTATTGGATTGTACAAAAAGGGAGACTTGAGATTTTCTTAGTTTGACGCTCCTCTCCATAACTATGTGACACCCCCAACCTCCAACCCCCGTTACAACACGACAATCATATCATAATTATTGTTTATATTGGGCGCGGTGGTCACATAACTAGGGCCAGGGGCTGTAGAGCTCCGAAGAGACGGTCGCTCCACACGGTCTATTCAACGGTATTCACCGCGGGATTTCCCGATATCTGCATTGTTATTGTCCACTGCATTGACTGCACCAACCGTGAAAGGAATGGACAACATGCGGCTGATATTATCACTACAATACCTGAGGCAAGAGAACGGGATGCAACTAGATTTAGGTTGGTAGTTGTCACAAGCGTCACTACCCTATTATTACATAATCTGTGACAACACCTTGCAAGTTAATTTGACGGGACTACTTTACCCGTTATGTATGTATAGCCCATTACGTCGTCGGTCTAGACACGTCATAACCAGTCTCCCGATGGAGTTCTATGTTTTAATGTACTATACTTTACCTCCTACATATATCCACCACCAGGCCCACTACTGTTCTTTATAAATATTTTAATGACGACTAGGCTAGTGGTGTGGGAGCAGAGCAGACGGCTGGGTACACCACGCCCGCCAGTCTAGTAAAAACTTGTCTTTATTCTGTCCGTCAAGGTCACGAGAACATGCGCGCTCAGACCTGGGTATGTATGTTAGTCGGCAGCGCACACACACTCACTCACTCACACCCCGGACATTCCGGTGCTTTATTATATAGTTGCCCCAACGAAAGTATTCCGATGCTTACGACACAGCCGAGTCCAAGGTGACAATCTAATTTTCTACTTCGCTAATTCCGACCATCGAATTTAAGCACGTCCATTGGGGATAGTTTAAAACTGTTACGGTGGGAGTGGCCAAACCGCCTGTGAACTCGACTAACGTGAACCATGCATTTAGGAATGTGTGAAAGAACGCCAGGTATCTGTTGATTTTCTTTCAATTGGGGTGGTTGAAAGGGGCAGTATAGACAATGACCTGAGATCGGTATGCGAATACTTTCATTGGGACAAGTGAGATATAGTGGACCCAAGATTACTTTACACCTGCTTTCGTCACAGGCGAGGCACTCATAGCCAACCAGAGAACCGCCCGAGACACTCCCGCGTGAATACCGATCGCTGATTGGCTAGGAACCCGTCGCCTGTGACGAAAGCATGTATAAGGTAGTGTAGTGACTGACGTCAGGGTGTGGGCTGAAATGGTAATGTGTCTGTGATAACTTTGGTCCCATTTTGTGTGCACAACTACTTGGCAAGTTAGCCTCATTGAAGTAACATCGCACTATTCCTAAATACTCGGGATACCTAAGTGCTTTTCTGCTTTTGTTGGTTGCAGTTTCTGTCCCCAACGGTACAATGTCCTAAAAACTACCATTTCAATCAGGCGGTACAGTAATTTTCAAAGTGTTGCATAATTGTCTCCTATACAACGATAAAATGCGTAGGGTTATTGATAAATGTATCGAAAATGTTTTCTACATGGGTCTTCTTGAGTCTATGTTTGAATTATTGAACGTAATTTTTCCCATTGTATTCGAAACTAGTAAGGTATTGCAGACTCGTTGACCGTTGTAAATAATTATCACTTATCTGGCGTGTGTTTTTTCATTTTTTTTTTTTTACAAGGTTACTCCCATTTCTGATCTCCCTATTGGTTGGTTCCTTTCGTGAAATTGATCTAACTTGTTTATTTATTCTATGGAAGGAATCCCGATTTGTTCGTGTGACTGCGAAATATCAATCCACCACGCAAATCTTAAGAGTTATTTATTTTGGCACCAAGTGGTGTGTGTGGCTCGCGAAAGATGTTTGTGTATTCTTCTTTGAACCTCGCATCAGTCACTCGTTACTGTTCACCCCCTCCCGTCACACAAACTGGCCAGTAAACACGATTGTAAAGTGTGTCCAAATGCCAAGTGCGTTGTTTACTCAAGGGTAGTAGTAGAGTAGGGTATGTTCCCACCAAACACAATACATTTTTCTTCTTGGCAGACATTTTGACATTTTGTATCTCAATAGAAACTACAAGAATGTGATTTTTGAGTCGAGTTACTTCAATACCGTCATAAACCATGAACGCGTTTGCATGAAAACATCGTTATTCATTATCTGTCGAATGTAACGTTTATTTTCACAATGTTTCACATATAATATAAACATTCCCACCAAGAGAGTACCTGCTATAACTATGTGTGTTCATTAATTTAATTAAGTTACGTCTTACTCTCTTCCGAAGAGGTTTTTTTTTTCAACTTTTTTTCCTCATCTTATAAATGTATTTTTTCTTGCCGAATTGCCAACCTTTATGTTTTTGTCTTTATTTTATGTTAAAATGTTAAAAGTTACTACTTAGGAAATTTTATGAAGAATACATGTACCTTGTTTGTTTATAATTTAATAAATTGTGTTTCTACTAAAAAAACATTCCCACATTATCTTGAGTAGCTTCTTCCCACTAGTTTCTTCTTGTTTAAATAACGTTGATACTTCAAGTGTTTGGTTTCTTCTGCGGTTGTGCTATAAAGCAAAGTAACGCACTTGTACACACACATACATGACATAGCATAACATAAACGTATGCGCACGCGCGCTCGAGCTTAGATCCCCTACTTCAGTGCAGATTAATTGGCACAAGTGTTTCTCCAGACTTGGATGGAATATCTTCCGTGCGTGAGCGATGGGGGGGGGGGGGGGGGTCGATTGTTTATCCATGCACGGCGACAGGGGTGGTCTGTCTGTGCTAGGCTGTACCACCTACCCACCCCCCCGCGTGACAATGACTCAACACTTGAACTCAACCAGGGCCTTCTTTACCTCCTAATTACATAGACGGATGTCCCGAAATGATTAGCACGCTAGGCCTATCTGTTGGTTTACTTGACCACTATTGATCGATCTGTTGATATGGTTCACACGCCATGAGTCATAGGTTCGATAAACCTCGATCGATTTACCTCTCCGAGTCGGTAATGGGCACTTGCAAAACAATACTAAAACCGCTCGAAATTAATGTTGCTCTTTTTTTTTTCTTTTTTTTTTTTTAAAATATGTTGAAGTGGTAATGTGTGAAATATAAACCATACAACCATCACTACGGTAGTTTTGTTTGTGACTGGATAATTAGTAATATTAGTTAAGAGTGGACAAATGTGACGGTAACAATATTTGAACTTCTTAAATTTAACAACATTTCCAATGTTGTTGAGCGCTATGCTGCATTGGGCGCTGGTTTGGCAAACGCGGTCTCTGCGTTCCAGGTTCGAATCCTGGCGTGCATGAGCACCTTTGCCATGTGTCATTTTATTCATCTTCATAATCACCCACTCATCATCTCGATTTATAGTAAATTATGATCGTCATCATCGCCGATCATCGTCGATTTAATATCTGGACTATCGATCCCATCACAGCAGATAACTCCACTGATTTAATCTGATCTGTTTCGTAGATTCGCATAGCTTCTCGCCTTTCGCGATAAATGCAATCGGGCTGTCAGATTGATTACATTTTCCACGAGTTTCTGCGGGCGTAAAGAACATCCACGGGTATATAGTCTCGTCAAATTAACTTGCAAGATGTCGTCACAGATTATGTAATAGGGTAGTGACGATTGTGACAACTACCAACCTAAAACTAGTGGCATCCCGTTCTCATGCCTAAGGTATTGTAGTGATAATATCGCCCTCATGTTGTCAGACGTGGTGGTGTCGCATTCCATTCACGGTTGGTGCAGTCAATGCAGTGGACAATAACAATGCAGCTATCGGGAAATCCCGCGGTGAATACCGCTGAAATAGACCGCGTGGAGCGACCGTCTCTTCTCAGACTTTTAGGGGACACCTTGCTTCTTAGTTGCTAGTAGATGGAAGTGCAATGAATGCCGACAGTAACAGATACCCAAGTTGCTCATTGATGTGGATATTTGCGCTTTAAACATGTAAATTCAGGAAGTCAATCACTCCGTGATATCGCAGTCATGCGGAAAGGTTGGCGACTCTGTAATCGGCTACAGCAGGAAGGAATTTGGTGTGTGTGATGATAATAATAATGTTGGTTGGGATTTCTACGAATTGTAATTACTCATGCTGTTGCTCCTCGAATAAGTGTGTTACTGTAATGAATGCGTTTAACCATGGGTCACGTTTCACTTCAAGACTAAACGTGTGTTTTGATAATTGCGTTAAAAATCTTTCCTTGTTGTAATTTTGTGTAAGAAGGATATTCAGTATTATGGTGAACATAGTTTGATTTGAAATCTACCCACGAAAACATGGAGATCCGATCGCTATCATTTCATTTGCGTATTGTTAGAATATTATCAGTTTGTTATTCGCTATATATGCAGTGCTTACTTATTCTATTTCTCCGAATAAAATTGCTGATTTATTTCGTATCTGTGTAATTTGAACTCGATTTAAAAAGTATTAAATCAAATTATATTGAGAAGTAGATAATGTTTGCTTGTATTAGAGACATTTGAAAATACAGAGTTATTGCCTTGTTATTGTCAGGAACCGTAATTAGAAACCAGTATCACGAAATGATTCTAAATTTGCCGGTGTCGTCTTTATGACCTAGTTGTCATTCAAGCACGTCGTAAATAATTATAATACATCTAAATTTGTCTTGCAACCACGTGTTTCGTACATTCTTGATCTATTGCACGTTGTAACTTGTCGTTTAATGGGAAAACCAACATCATCAGTCTAGCTGTAAATTTTCCATTTGGCCTTTCAACTTGATGATATAGATTCGATTTTCCTTCCTTTTGCTCGACTTTGAAGGTCACGCCACGACACGAGACGCTGAACAAACATGTTGGAGCTTCTCCAGAATGTTTGTACGCACGACGCATGACGCACGATGCGTGAGGCTGGTGTCACCCTGCAGAAGGCACCAGAGACTTCGATCTGTGTGCGTGCGTGCGTGTGTGTGTGCGTGCTTGCTCGCCGACCCACCCACCACAGCTCCCACTGAGTGGCTGGATTATAGCTGGCGTGCCTTACTTCCATCCGTCCGTATTATATGAATCAAGTCCAATTAATTAGCTTGTTATGACCGCGACTATACACATTCACTTTCTAACAAATAAAATACCGTTGGCATTTTTTGTTACTATCGGATTAAAAAAGGTGTGTATTCGCACAACAACAACGAGTATTGATAAATGTACGCAAGAGAGCATCACCGAGTAAAATAGAACGATGTTCCCAGATTATAATCAATTACAAATATTCTAAACCTGTTCAAGTACTATAGCTTTGTGTGATGATGCAACCTTACTTGAAAGTGCGGTTTATCATTGTACTTATGTGTAACAGCAACACAATAATGATGATGATATCAATTCAATTTAGGGATCTTGATAATAATATAATTGAACTGAAAGTGTTATAATTGTATTATTGTGCCTTGCATCAGTATTATTATTATTTTATCGTCGTTTACTAAATCGAGACAGACATCTTTTTTAATCCGATCGATAGTAACAGATGAGATGATAACTCAATAACATTGCGCCATGTCTGAGCTGAGGTGTAACTGTAAGTTATGATGCGATGACGTCATAGTCAAGTCGTGTGGATCGGTCGGAGGGTTTCACCTATGACGTCACGAAGACTGTCGACCGACCGATGTGACGTCATGTGATTGATATGATGTGGTTCGATCACGGGGATTACCTTATTTCGCTCTTACAATGTAAGTCTTATTATCAAAGTAAGCCGGTTTTCTTTGATCGTGTTTTCACATCATTTGTAAATTGTAGTGACTGAGTTGTTTCAAATCTGAATTGCCGCAGAGCACTCTTGTTAGTAGTTATACCAATGGTTATACGTTCTTAGGAGCAGGAAATGTTGCGAGAAAAGCGTAAACTTGCTCGTTGGGAAGTCTTTGAATGACGTCAGGAAAGCAGCTTTCCATGAATGCTACACAGCTTGAGCTTCATATATATAAGAGGCTGTTACTGTTGGGTTAGGCCGTTTTGTCAATGTGTTCACACGCTAGGTTTCGTTAATTAATTAAATGTCCTTATTAGGAGATAAATACAATTACAGCTTTTATTCCGCGATGCCTAATAAGGCGAATTTGCTTCCATAATTTACCCAGTACGGACGGAGAAGAGTTGGGGCGTATAGAAATAAACACAACGGTGGCATTTGATAAACATCTGTGGTTGACAGTGACGTGTACATCATTGTCGTTTTGTCGTCGCTTAGAGCTATTTCGATGAAAGCTCTTTCCTTATCCCAGCGTTATTACAATGTTGGAAGTGGAAATTAATCTACACACCAATGTGGTCGGATCGGATACGACGGATTTGCCAACAGTATAATGATTTTGCAATATATATCGAGCGAGCGGTTCTGTATAGACATGTGTCGTACGCTTATTATGGCACCATTGGCGATTCGTTCCGTACGAAGCGAACTTTTCAATAAATAGTGTCGAAAATCGCTTCCAAGGACGATTTCGCTCGTTCGAAATTGTGTTTGTTTGAAAAGAGTGCGACCGCCTAACCACGAGTCTAGACTTTTTCTTTCCAAGGTCAATTTCGGAACACTTATTTTTACAGGTAGACGTTTATCAACGAGATTTGTTGTGTGATACGATAAGAACATCCTCTATGAGCCAATCACAATATTGGTTTTATGATAGATTACTTTTAACTTACTTTCCTGTTGTTTACAGTTATTATTAGTGGAGTTAAACGTCATAGTTGTGCAAATACGCATCAACCTAGTGAATCTATTAATAGGTTGATATAAAAAACATATACTTCCTAACAAAACCTATAAATACGACTGTGAAGTTCTAGAAGGGAATCTGGCGTGTACATAGGAACAAAAATATATGTACTACATTTTTGGCAATGTGGCCAGCAACTTTTTTGAGTTCACCGTCCAAAATTTAAGAAATAAAGTAAAAAAAAAAAAAAAAAAAAAAAGTACTTAATTTGAAAGTCCTTATGTAACCAATTAGTCACTATTCATGGTCCAGGTAGGTCAACCACTGTGCTGGAGGATCTCTGCTCGATACCCAACCGGGGCAAAATATTTATTGCCATATCTCCTCACATTCATCATAGTTCTTTGTTGCGAGAGTTTTGTTGGTCTCTGATCTGTTGTAATGCGGTCCATTGTCGTCTGGCATTGTTGGTCGTGCGGCTCGGTATGACTCAAGGCCTCTCTGTAGATGGCCGCCTTCCAAGTCAGGTATCGTCCGTGGCTTGCAGCACTTTCTTCTCTTCTCCGGTGTGTTATATCACACTCACAGGCTGACGCTATGAGAACGCGCGCGGTCTTCCTTTGACGTACGTTTCATGGACACACGTTTTCATTGTTTGGGGTTTAACGACGTACTCGACAGCTATGACGTCATCCGAATCGGATCCATTATACGTCGTGAGGGTCGTCATAAGGGGAGTCCAGCCACGGCCTCTGGTTCGAATCTTGATAACCACTTGAGGGTCTTCATTAAATCATCGTCTCAAGTATACTTGGCCCCAGATTACCTTACATATGCTCGCGTCTGCGAGTGTGAATGTCTTGGACGGACCAGCACTCCACACACTGTTTTCCCCATAAGTAAGTGCTCCAGTTGTCGCGCAAAACTTCCATCTACGTCTTAGTACAGTGGTCTATATAAACGGTAAACGGTGTAATTGTCATTTCTTGTGGTATTCATACTTGTTCACATTCCACTTTCTTTCCTGGAGTATTTATTATCATTTACGTATATACTATACCGATAGAGGTGGCTCAGCGGTAAGACGCGAGATTACTAATTCGGGAGGTCGCCGGGTCGATTCCGGCCACCGGCAGTTCTGACTGAAGGTTTTTTCCGAGGTTTTCCTCAGTCGTAAAGGCGAATGCTGGGATTGCGTCCTACTATCAGCCCTCGGACATTCCTTCCCAGCTATCCAAACACTCTAATAACCTAGTTAGTCACCTGAAGAGGGGCACATCAGGTAAAGCTGGTGTGCACCCTATAACGGGTATTCCTACGAAACATTATAAATTATTATATAGTTTGTGTGTGCCCGCGACAAGCCAGTGTGTCAAGTAGGAGCGGGGGCAGGTCGTGGTTATGCAGTGTGACAATGAAGAAGTAATTCAGAGCTTGAGCGGCTCGGCTGCGTTGTGGGGCTGGCGTGGGCGGGGAAGTAGGGGGGGGGGGGGGGGGGGGGGGCTGACGGCGCCGTTCCCACGAGGAATGAGTCGACTCGGCTCTTCGGAATATTGAATGAAGTCGCTCGCGTTGTGGGGAAGAGGAGTCTGTCTATACCATTCCATTACCAACCTACTGGGAATGTCGGCTTGGTCGTTGCCAACTCTGAAATAGTTGGTGTATATCACAGTTCAACAAGTGCATTACATATTCTCAAATAGTGTCCCAGCTTCGTAAATAACCCACCTTATACTTCTCACTTTAAGGTTAATTTGTTTGTACATCTGTGTTTATCATCTTTCCTGATTTGTGAAAATAAAATCTTAAAACACGACTGGGAATCGAACCCAGAGCTTCCACTTGCCGGGTGGTCACCTTGACCTCAAGACCTTGACCTCTCGCTCTAGAGTCTAGACTAGAAGTTTATAGCATCTGTGTGGCGGTGTATTTTTTTTTTTTTTTTGGTTTGCTGGATTTCACAGTGTTTCTCCAATAAAAATGTACTTGAAAACGAAGTTATTGCTGGGTATTTGTGAAGTATTGCCATCCGTATTGAAGCATTGTGACCAAACCAAATTACCCGGAGATAATTTTATTGTCGAACGTAAACCAGGTTTCGTGGTGTGTTGTATACCAGGTTTTGTGGTGTGTAGACTGTAGTATACCAGGTATTGTGGTGTGTATTATACCAGGTATTGTGGTGTGTAGTATACCGACCGATACAAATCCGTGTTGTGGTGATAGATTTCGATACTTTGCACCCAAGTTACCAACGAAACTATGGTTGTGCCTTTTCAGTTTGTAAGTATAGAGTCAGATTCGAAGTCAACCGTTTGACTATTGCGTCTCACGCCGCCGCAGGTATTGTGGGCGTCGTGTTGTGTTCCGACAAAGTAGGTAAATTCTGTGTCAAGTTTCATCACCATATCAAAATCTGCAACAACATAACTATTTGTAATATGACCTTGTAATATGAAATTCGCGGGCTTTTGTCTATGCCAAGTGACACTAAACTTTATTTGTGGTGTAGGTACGTTTATTTTTAAAGTGTCCAACTTTGATTTGCTCTTTTGGAGTCTTGTGACCTGTGTAGTGTGTAAGTCACCACGTTTGACTCTTATAGCAAGTGTCTGTTTTACCGACATCAACGCCGAACTATGGTCACGGCTCATATTTTCTTTTCATTCATAATCGTGGCCGCAAGTCGATAAAAATCTGTTGGATGGACCAACTTTTTTAATGTTTGGACTTACGTTTTGGTAATAATAATGTTACACAGCAATTCCATGATCCAAAACAGGATTCGGACATCGGAAACCCATTGTCGACCACGCCCGCTACGCTGACATGTGTTGCCGACGTGCGTGATGTCGGTCGAGTGCCGATCAATTCGACGAGTGGGTTTCTATTTTACCGACTTCCATAGACACAACACACACTCCACTAATACTCATAAGTCATACTACACAACGATGAATAGTGAATGGATGTGTTTGATACCGAATCGACTCTCTGATTGACTGTCCTCGCGCATGCGCAACCGTGCAGAGAAGCAACCAACATCTATTTAAATAGTTTTATTATGTATTTATAAAGTTGTCCCAACGAAAGTATTCTGATGCTTACGACAAAGCCGAGTCCAAGGTGTCAACTTAATTTTCTACTTCGCTAATTCCTACCATCTTATCTAAACAGGTCCATTGGGGATAATTTATGACCTTCCGTTGGTTACCTGTAACGGTGGGTGTGGCCAAACCGCCTGTGCACTCGACTAAGCCGAACCATGCATTTACGAATGTGTGAAAGAACGCTAAATTTTGTTTCAATTGGCACGGTTGAAAGGGGCAGTAGACAATGACCTGAAATCGGTATGCGAATACTTTCGTTGGGACTAGTATACGTATGTCGTTTTATCAGCATCACGTGGAGAACGACTGCATTTTAGTGTTATTGCCCGGCATTCAGGTTTTCCACGACTCTCGCCTTGCACAACACTTTGTCTCTACTAAGTAATGGGAGATAATTGTGATTAGTACTACAACAACAACAACAGCAGCAGCAGTATCGATATAACTTGTTGTTTGTTGTGGAGCGAACATCATATTTCCAAGAAGGAAGTCGTAAGACTTACATCACACTAAGATGATAATGTTCGTCGAAAACCCGCATCCTAGACTTACTTGTTTGAATCCACTTGTTGATGTCAAAACATATTACATCATTTTACCATAAATAGATCTGATGATAACAGTTTGTTTTTTTGTTCTTTGTTAGTTTTATTTAAGGCCCTTCTTTGTAAATCAGTTTTTATGACTGATATAGGATATACATTAAATAAATAAATAAGTACCGGAAGGTATATACAACAGTATCATACAATACTAAACAAAACCTGCTCACTAACAACATCAACCGGTGTTTATTCAGTGTTGGTGTGTTGTTGTTATGAATCAATTGCGAGTTATCTCGATGTATTGTATATGCGCCGTCCGTATACAATACACTATGACGGCATCATTGCGCCGTCCGTATATACAATACACTATAACGTCATGGTTGTTTTATGTGTAGTAACTAACGGATTCACTTTCATTTCTCCTTGGTTTTCGCTTTCAATCTTACAGCAAGTATTTTTCCTCCGAGGCGAGACGGCCCAACTGTTGCATCAGATGATGTAACCTTATGGCCGGTTCACACGGTGCGAGTTACTGGCATGCCAGTAAGCCAGTTGCTGGCCCTCTAACTGAGGGGCAAGCTACTGGGCTCGGACTCAACTGGCCCCAGCTGTTTACACGGTGCGAGTTACTGGCATGCCAGTAAGCCAGCGGCTGGCCTTCTGCTCGGACTTGAACTGACCCTGTCAGTTGCAAGAATGTCTGAAGATCGTATTATAGAGTGCTAGCATGGAAAGTAATAAGATCATTTTCGTTGATACTGTACGAGGAATTATTATTTTTATATCCAGGTCCAAAAACGTTCCACCAATTTTCTTGTTCTCTGTACAAATGCACAAAGTTTGCCGTCTGTTCGTCACTCCACCTTCCCGACATATTCCAAAACAAAAGTTATGATAATAATAATAATATATCAGCACGAAAAACATAAACAAAATAACGTGCTCTACCGTCTACTGACGCGCAGTTACTGACCTGTGCGTTCACATGGCGCCAGCGGCTGGCCGATCCAAACATCCCCGTGGTGGGGGAAGGCCAGTGGCCAGTCGAAACAAAAATATTTGAAGTAGCTCGCCAGGCGAGCTACTGACCAACTCGCGCAGTCAGTAACTCGGCCGACCTGTTTACACGAAGCAAGTAGCTGGCCCCCAGCTACTTGCTCTATCAACTCGCACGCCAACTCGCACCGTGTAAACCGGCCATTAATTTTATTCGCTATACTGGCCAGCCAGGCAGGCAGGCTGTATTCCGTAGAAAGCCGAAGGCTGTACTAGCGAACATCCGTTGCCTAGCCTATATCTCTGTGGAAGCCTTCAAAGAGCGCACTCTACACTATCTCGCCTTGTTTGCCAGCTCACGAACATGCTTAGACCTTGGCTTTGTATCCATACCTAAAGAACTTTCGGGTATCGATTTTAATATACGCGTGTGTGGGTTTACTGGGTTTTGGCGCGGGAAAATACTTCAAGGGCAAGATTTCTGTAACGTTTTGGTTACTGTTTTGGCTTCTCGGACGGAATGTCTAGAAAGGCACGAGGAAACCTTACACAAAAGTATTTTCTGCTAAGGTAATTAATTGATCTTGCAACTTACCCAATAATGTGCTTCAGTACAGTTATTTTAGTTTCACCCTTGGTTTTACCATCTAATCGGTATCAAATTGTTGAAATATTTCAACCAAACATGGTTGTACAAGATTTCGTCTCATTAGTCATTAACTATCGTGCCGTAAGGAGTTCAGGGATCATAATCCACCACAAGAACATTATTAAAAGCGATTTTAGAAAAGGAGAAGAAGGGGTAAGGGGTAGACAAATCTTATTGTTGTAGATAGAACGTTGATTGGAAATTAATTTTGCGGATGGTCCCTTTTTTAAATCATCCGCGAAAAATTAGTTTAGATAATATTAGAATAGAAGATCGAGACAAACTTGTATGAATGCTGCAACCAGTCACCGTTTATGAGTGTTTTCTTTTTTGACTTTCGGAAACTATTGCATAGATAGATTATCGAGTGAGACCGAATGTAGGCTACTTGATAAAAGATGAAGATTGTATTACTGTTCCGTTCTCCCAACTACACACAACTGGTTTTCAATCAGTTCCTGGTTGCGAGCAACACTCTTTACTAGGATTTAGAAGGGGATATTAACTGGGTGACGTTGCGGGTTTGACTACAGCAGTTGCTAAATTCTGCAGTGTCTTACTTATTACATATAATATCATATAGGAATTATCCGCTATCTGGGGATCAGACGGATAGCTGAGAATCTGCCAGCGTTTCAATTAAATACCGAGCAGTATGATAACACTGTTACACGAGCAATTGAGGACCGGAAATTATACTAAAAGTATTTACACGTTTTTGTTTGTAGGAATCTCTGCTGTAGGGTACAAACCAGCTTTACCTGATGTGCTTCACTTCAAGTAACAAGGTATATTTATATTTTATAGGGTGTTTGGTTGGGATGGACAAATACGTTTAATAGCCTAAACGTTTAACCGTTTTGTTTTATTTCAATTCGCTCCTCCCCCTGCCGGGAGATGAAAAAATGACCGATGCAGTAAATTACCGAAAAGTTCCGAAACCGATGGTAAAATTAAAATTCGTGGCGAGAAAACTATAATAGTACCTAGTAGGCTCCGTTGTAAAATATTAGCTTGTTTCTTATCAAATATACAAACACTACTGTACACACGTTTAAACGTGGCGCAAAAATGTAAACGTTTAAATCCACTCGCCACGTTTAAACTGGATGGTTGGGGAGGTATGTCCTAGTGATGTTATATATAGGCTAGTTCGACTCAACTCAACAACCCCAGTTTTTGCCTTCATGTCTGAGGAAAACCTCAACAAAAAAAAAACAATCGCCGATGGCCGGAATTGAACCGACGACCTCTTGCACTAAGTATCGCGTGTCACTGCTGATTAACCTCTATGTGTATGATGGTTGTATGTATACGTTGTGAAAAGCCGCCTCCAAGGCAGGTGCTCAAACATATATATACACACACACACACACAACAGCTAGCTATGTTATTATTGTGGCTAATAATCGCACATGAGCTCGTTAGTATAGTCGATATCCGATCAGGGATAAACACACACACACACATACACCAATGAAAAGATTCAGTCTGTGTTACGCTTTGTTGTATTGCAGTCTCGTTACTGTACTACCTGCATTTAATTAACACAATAGATCGAAGCGTTAATCACGATCAAGATAACCCCTAACGTGCTAATTATTAAAACGTGCAAAAGTCGGACGTTTTGTTTGTACACCGGTGCATTGCCCCGTACTGTTGACTTGAGGCGACTAAACACAATAGAAGGGGGGGAGGGGGGTCAGATAATTTGACTTCGCCATAATTTCGATAACTTTGTGGATGGATGTTGGTGGAAATGTTATTGGATGAATCTAGTGTATTTTCTTCCGACGTGTTTGCAGTCGTTGAGATGAGAGTGGTACGGGGTTTGAGCTGTGTGAACACTTAGCAACAACAAGAAATGATGTGGTGTGTTGTCTCATTTTTTTGTGTCTTGTTTGAGGTCGAAGATAGAGAGTAGTTTTTGTCTGTAGATCCTATTCCATTTCGCATGTGGCAGCACCACTCTTGTCTTCTATTCATTAGTAGGCAAAACAACGCAACAGTAGTGTTATGAATGATACTCATTAATGGCAACCTAGCAGTAGTGCTATGATGAGTCCATGATAAAGTGCGTTGATTGATAAACATTGATTTAGTGACGTATATCCAGGAATTGGGAGGAGGGGTTTACCCAGAGTGGAACCGAACATAAGTGGGGGGTCCGGCCGAAAACAAATTCTCAAGGTCATTTTGATGCAAATCTGTGCGTTTTACAAGCGGCCTACTGAAACAAAATTTCTAAGTTTCTGGCAAACACATTTTGAAAAAAGTAATGAAAAACTAATATCTTTGGTATTCAATACAAAAATATCCTCTTTATTGAAAGCTTAACGGTCATTTTCCATTTTTTCTTTGCAAAAGGGGCGGGGGGGGGGGTTGTCCCCCTCCGCCCCCTGGATACGCCACTGCATTGTTTTATATACACTTGTTTGACAACCTGTGGCCTGGCCATCCACCGATCCGACCACTTGGTCTTGTGTGATTAGGTAGGACCACTCGTTGCGTGTGTTACGATCCCACGCTTATTACCACACGCGTAATCACACGCACGCGCGTGCGTATGCGCGGGTCACGTGACTGACTAATTCGCAGAACCGCCGATAACCGACCTTGCTGTCTTCGTAGGCTGGTTGCGCTCGTGGCCAATCAGCGAGCACTTATTTTAAAATACCGATCGCTGATTGGCTACCACGAGTCACTCGTCTGTGACGATTGCATTGGTAAGGTTGCTTCGGGTACCGAGTAGTAAGGGTCTCTCACACCAAGAAGTAAGGTAGTGTCAGGGGAGTCAGGACCGCCCACAATTAGTTTCCAACTTAACAAGCGCGAATCACTAACGTTTATCACGATTATCTAGTACAATTTCGTTGCGTTAAGTTTTTTGACGGAAACCTGCTTGCACGTTTTCTTGTGCGTTACCGTCAAAAAACTTACCGCAACCAAATTGTACTAGATAATCGGGAAAACGTCAGTGATTCGCGCTTAAATGTGGGCGGTCCTGATACTATCTTACTTCTTGCTGTGAGAGACCTATATTGTCTTACGTTTTCATCTCCTTGCGCACCAATAACAAGGCGGCTACCAGGGACTCACCCAATATTTGCAAGAGTTGAAAGTTTCGATTGTGTTCTTTTTTTCTCTCGATTCGATGTATATTTATTTGCTGCTCGATCGATCAGACTGGCGTAATATTGCAACGACGTCGTCACGCTTGATCGGGGACCTCCTTCAAACGACCTTGGCGACTTGGAAAGAAACGGTTTTGTTTGAGACATCCATAAAAGTCTTCTCGCACCATTTACCCCACAATATCGGCCGATTTATCTATCAGTCATGGCTGACATACATAGGAACGTGGCCACCGTTGGATGTGTAAACAAACAAGTGCGAGGGAGTCATTCGGCTGCCATGGCCGAGTTGAAAATTGACATTAAGTGTTGCGTTGACAATTTATCAATATGATTACATTACAATGCAACCGGTTAATAATTGCATAATGTAAAGTGCCAGTCAGATAAATTTCGAATGTGCATAAATGTCAAGAGAGATTTGACACCAGACAGACAGACAGACAGACAGACAGACAGACAGACCTAGTGACACGGTTGTGTTGTCTATAGCCTCGTGGTTTTATCATTTGCCACAAATGACTATACTGGCCACGCCGTAAGAAGCGAGGTGTCCCCTAAAATATTGAGAAGAGACGGTCGCTCCACACGGTATATTTTAACGGTATTCACCGCGAGATTGCCCGATACCTGCATTGTTATTGTCCACTGTATTGACTGCACCAACCGTGAATGGAATGGACAACTGCCGGCGATATTATCACTACACTACCTGAGGCAGGAGAACGGGATGCAACTAGATTTAGGTTGGTAGTTGTCATACGCGTCACTTCACTATCACATAATCCGCGACGACAACACCTTGCAAGTTAATTTGACGGGACTATAGTAAGCACCTCGGCACCGGGAATATATCGCTACATTTCTCTAGTCGGATGAAAACAAGTCGTTTGAGAGCAGTGATGACGTCACACCCGAGAGGGGAGGGGGGGGGGGGAGATCATCTCCAGACCTCCCGATGACGTCAGACGACCATATGTCATTCGTCTCTCTTGTCGTCGAGGCGACCTAAAGAAAGAAATAAAAACATTTCTGGGAATTCGTGGCTCTGCTTGGTAAAGACTTGTCTATCTCTCTATACGTCCATGCAAATCCAGCGTTGGTTGTATTGTAGAATGTAGATAATACGTGGGTGGCTCGGAGCATTGAATTGGATGACGTCATTTCAAGTAACTAGGCGCAAACGCATCTTTGTAATGGTAGGTACTAGGGTGTTGCTTGCTGACACACAAAACAAGATACTTATTTTTTTTACCGTAACGGTGTGTTAATTAATTATGTAATGAATTGAAGTGACATCCTTCAAAAAAAAAAAAAAAAAAAACGTAGGCCTAAATAAATACAATGTGCCTATATTTTATAGACTGGTGACACTGATGTGAGTACACAAGCTCAGAATCATGATTTTGTCTACATGTGATGGATAGAGCATTGCGACGTAAAAAAAAACAAAAAACAAAATCGTTTTTATAGAGTACCTACCCACTCAGTAACAATACTGATTTTCAGTAGGGGCCATAATAACTGTGCAATCATCCTTTGCATCGCTTGTTTAGTAGATACACATAACAAATTAACTACTTGTTATCTGTGGTAGATAGATACTAGATAGCCATTATTATTATTATTATTATGCGTCTCCCAACATTGTCATGCTAACGAGCAAGATGCGCACGTCCTATGGTCGCTCACGGATCGATATTTAAACTCGCAGCACTATGTTCGTTATGCATAACTAATACCGACGAAGCCGTGGCCGTACAACATACGCGGAGCAACAAGGAAATTCTCTTTTCTAAATAAGGTTTCACTCTTGCTTTCAATTCGCGCGGTGCAACCTTTCCTTTTCGCGCTCGCTGGTGTAGATATAAGTAAGTCTCTGTTGTTGAGTATCGACCGTACTACTTAGCTCGCTGCACTTAGTTCTCAAGCGCATCGTACTTATATAGCCAACCCAAGACAACCTTACATATGCTTTCGTCACAGGCGAGGTATTCGTAGCCAATCAGCGATCGGTATTTGCGTGCTGTTGTCTCGGGCGGTTCGCTGGTTGGCTACGAGTGCCTCGCCCGTGACGAAAACATGTGTAAGGTAGTCTTGGGTTGCCTATACTGGCCACGCCGTAAGAAGCGAGGTGTCCCCTAAAATTCTGAGAAGAGACGGTCGCTCCACACGGTCTATTTCAACAGTATTCAACCCGATACCTGCATTGTTATTGTCCACTGCATTGACTGCACCGTCGTGAATGGAGTGTGACCCCACCACGTCTGACAACATACGGACTACTCATAGTGCATACAAGCGCTGTTCAAAATATTGTGTAAGAAATGAGAAGAAGAATCAAAATATAGATCATGAGACCGTTTTCAAAATTGATCTGTAATACCCTTAGGATTAATCACGGTCTTCTAGCACAACAGTGCACAACAATTAAAAATTAACCTTGACATAGCATTTGGTTACTAGTTTTATTGTTGTGCATTGTTGTCATTGAATGAGGAGAGAGGAAAGAGGACGGTGATTGACTCTATTTAATTTAAGGGTCTTTGTAGATCAATTTTGAAGGTACCCCATATAAATGATAACAACTAAATATGTTTTTACTGTATATTCCCTTCCAGTTACAAGAACTGGCCTGTGTTCAACAGGGGTAGTTTTACCATTTATTGTGGTGCTTCGTTGCTATGACGGCTCCAAAGTCAAACCGGGAATCGAACCCTAGCCTTAGTGTGCATAGGAGGAATCAATCCAAAATGGCAACGAGCCACACTAACTCGATCTATCTGTTGCCACGCAACAAGACACATACTCTATCTACCCTGATAAGGCCTCACGTTATTTTGGGTCAGTTGCGTGCGTGGTCGGATGCGACTAGGCTACTATACCAGTCGTCCACCCACACCTTCGCGTAGTCCACAGCGGCTTGTTTATTGACCACAACAAAACAGTAACGATATGGATACAATAATTATACGTTATGGCGTCGCAAGGTGGTGTGGATTAAAATGTTCAGAAAAACTCGCGTTACGAAATAAAACGGAGTACGGACCTCTAAAAATGATAATATTGCTGACGGGAAGTCGTGTCAGCATGCTAATGCTGCACATTTTGTATCGCGAAATAACGCGATTTGTTGCTTTCACCACGAAATATCTGTGTATTCGCGAAATAAGACCAAAATAACGAAAATTTGATAATTATTAGCTAAAAATAAGTGTTATTGTAAAAAAAAAAAAAAAAAAAAAAACGCACAGAAGAATTTTTAAAATAAAGGAAATAGATGGAAGTACTGTTTATACACACGAATGACTCGTCTTTATTTGAGTGATATTCCTAAATCTCATTGTATAACGTTTTTTTTGCTTGTTGTGCACCTTATAAAAATAACACCGCCAAAACGCGAAATTTACATTTTGAAAAACGAAATTTAGCAAAAAATGAAACCATTTCTGTAGGGCTCTACTAATCGGCAATATGTAGAACGCTGCTTATGTGTCAATGCCCGATTATTTCAAAACGCAACGGCACATGCGTATCAAGTGGCAGTTGCACACGTATTGGTGAAATGATTGCAGTTGTAAGCACTAATGGTAATTGGACTAGTGTCTTGTGGGTGGTAACGGGGTTTGCTCTAAATCTTACTACTACCACCATCATTATGGTATATTGTAGCCATAATAGTCTATATTGTGACATGGCATTTTGGAAAGCAACAATAATAATGCACTCATCAAATATGCAACAAGTGGCTATGTAATATTATTTTAACTTTATGTGTTGTTTTTCGGTTTATACATACATACCGATATTTTTGTGTGGTTATAACGGCACAGGCTTTTTTCAGGACCCCTAATGGTAGCTCAGTAATCAAAACAACAGCAATAAATAAAAGCTTACATTTTACATTTTGATAAGTTAAAAAAGTGAGCATTGCTTTTAATTTTTTTATTTTGTATTATTCATTTGTTATACTTCCCCCCCCCCCCCCCCCCCAATCTCCCAGTCTTCCGCAAGTTTTTCTGAAACGCATTTTCCGTGTCCACAACTGTACCTCGTAAGTCCGTAAGGCTCTTCTGCGCTAAAGAGTAGGAATGATCTGTTTCTTCATTCCGTTGTTTCTCCCGCTTTTCAGCGCTAATTACATTGCACTTACACACGCACACAAGTGCAATGCACTTATTTTGGCATCCATCTACACCTTGTTAAAAGCATCGAGACAAATGGTTGCATTGTCCGATGCTATTCCGAGTTGTGCTTGGCTGTGTTTATACTTGATAGCGCTGTTGCGCTGCAGTGTTGTGTTGTGTAAATCGGGCAACATTGCTTTGTTGGTTTGAAGAGTAGAAATCATGTTATTATGCCTCGGTTGGTCGGGCGGTATTATACTAAGCTTGGCAGCCATGTTGCATTGTTAATCACACATGTTTCCCCCCCCCCCCCCCCAGTGTATATTCGGTACTTGCTGTGGTGTATTTGTCATAGAATGGTGATAATGTTATGTCGTGGATTAGTGGTAAGACGCGAGACTCTAATTCGGGAGGTCGCTGGTTCGATTCCGGCCATCGCCAGTCTTGACTGAAAGATTTTTCCTAGGTTTTCCTCAGTCGTAAAGGCGAATGCTGGGGCTGAGTCCTACTACATTCCTTCCCAACTATCCAAACACCCTAATAACCACCTGAAGAGGGGCACATCAGGTAAAGCTGGTGTGCACCCTATAACGGGTATTCCTTCCTACGAAAAATTATTATTATTATGTGTGCAGAGAATAGTAATAGTCAGATTGTGTTTGTATTCAACGTTTAAATAAATAAATTCGTATTTATAGAGTCTACCCACTCAGTAACAAGACTGATTTTCAGTGGGAGACTTTTATTTAAAGCGACTAAACCAACCCTGTAGACTCCGAACACCATCGACGAGTAAGCGATGACCAATCAAAGATCTATATTTCAAATATGAAACACATGAATCACAGTGATTGGACAGTGCGAACACCTGCGCACAAATGTCAGAATCAACAAGGTCGATTCAGAACAGAACAACTTTGAATTTTCCTCTAACAGTCTGATTGAAGCCCGTTTAGGGCATTTGACCACAATGACGTCATAATGTCATCGTCACGATGAACCTAGTTACGCCGTCCCACCACCAGCCAGACTGAATAGAATGTCCTCGTAAGGTAGGCTATATCGAACGCTTATGCAATATCGCAATATATGATAGTGTTACCTTATCGATGCTTAACGCTGCCACAAAGGTCGCCATCCACTTGAGTATGTCTATAAATATGACTCATGTTCTGCTTATTACACTGACGAGTGAACGTGCTGGCCGTGAACTGTGATTTAGTGGGCGTTGCCCCGTGTTCGAAGCCTTGTTGAGGCAATAATACCATTTGGCGTTTCTGTGTCTTCATCCTTCACTAGCATCGTTCCCAAAATACGAGATGGTGCCCGCCCACCTAAATATCAATCAATCAATTTTTTGTGCTGTTTGATATTTTTTTGGACTATTCACTGTTCTTTACCACAAAAAATTAATTTAAAAAAATTTGCCCGTAGAAAAAAAGTTTTTTTTTGAAATATATTGCAATTCAATTTTAGTTGTAAAGAATAGTGTTTCGTCCAAAAAAGATATCAAATATAGATAGTATCAAATATAGTATTAGTTATAAGTTTTCGTTTTTAATACAATTTATTGTAGTTTATCTGCCCCAACCAACAAACATGACGATGGCCCATGCGCATCTAAATATCTGCGCGTAGAACGAACGAATGAATGTATTGTATGGTAGGCAGCTCTCGTCTACATCTTACGGTGCCCCTGCGGCTGCATCGCCTACTAACCCGCAACGCAAGGATCTATTATAAGCTGGTGCCACCTTGGTCGCCTTCAGACTTATCACATTCGGCAGTAGCTCTCTGTGCGTCTGTACCCACGGCCGGCGTAGCGCTCTTTGTGAGGGGGTCCAGGTTCGATTCCCTGCACCCATATTGCTCACCCCCTCCCTCCCTTTCATTGATTAAAATTACAAGGAAATCCTACGAGACCAGCAGAAGACACAATACACATTGTAATCTAGTGTGTTATAAACATATTTCTGATTCGATACAAGTTTAAATGTAAGTGTATACGTGCCGGCGCAGTTGGCCGAAGTCGATTAGGCGTTTGTCTAGTTAACCGCGGTCTCTGCGTCCCAGGTTCGAATCCTGGCTGGGCATAGAATCATGGATGTCATGTGGCGTCTTTTCATCCTTATAATCACACCCACTCATCGTCTCGATTAGCCTCGTTGCAAAAATTATGGGACGTAAAACCCCAAATATCATCATTAAATGTACGTACTAACCGAATATGGAAGATGTAACACTTGTTCATGGTTTGTTTGATTGGTTTCCGAGTTTGAATAAACGATCGTATTGACGCATGCGCAGCAACACACAGCGCTCCAGTAATCCAGCTGACATTTCGGGCGTGGAAATGTCTTTAAAGGGATAGTCAGATGAAAAACTAAAAAATCACCGATTAGTCATTAGTCCATGAAATTCAGTTATGTGTAAAATACAATTGATATAGGTTGCTTCAATGCAAGAAAAAAAATAGTAAACAATTAGTTATTCTACTAGATTCCCTTCGGCAGCTTTGCTGCATTTTTTTTCTAAAGCGTAGTGCAACTGTATCGGTTCTGAGGTCGCTGGCGCCTTCCCGATAGACAGAGGACTCATTGTGTAATACGAGACCAGCCCGCGCTCCGCGAAACAATCGGCGACTGCGGACAGAACCGCTCAAAACAGATTGCAACTTTTCTACACATCATGTCACAAAAAAATTAATTGCAGGGTATTTTGTAGAAGTACACGTTCGTACTAAAAAGCATGTTATCGGCAGAGAAACGATGCACATTAAACCTCCTGATCAATTTTTGATGAGTTCCCTATTTTAGCGGTGGTTTTACTTTCTCAAGGCAACATTGTTTTTATATGGGAATTACCATGAGAAAAGTTGCTCGGTGCTACTTGGTAGCAACAAACCAAAAAATCGCGTTTTCTTTAATTTTTTAACCGCCTGGTTTTAAAGTATGGTATCTTTTAGTCATGTTTTTTATATTTAAAGGTGGACATCTACAAATGGTAGTTCTTTAGTTTTTCACCCGACTATCCCTTTAAATAGCTGTTCTAGAGTCTCACACGTACGAGTCAGTTTGACGTGACTTGACACACACATTTTCTAGACCTTTTCGATCAACCCCGGTGGGAAGATAGACGATTTGCTAGTTAGAAGTGGTGGCTCAGCGGTAAGACGCTAGACTCTAATTATTCGGTAGGTCGCCGGTTCGATACCGGCCACCGGCAGTCCTGACTGAAAGGTTTTTTCCGAGGTTTTCCTTAGTCGTAAAGGCGAATACTGGGAATGAGTCCTACTAATAGTCCTTGGACATTCCTTCCCAACTATTCATACACCCTAATATACCTAGAGAGTCACCTGAAGAGGGACACATCAGGTAAAGCTGGTGTACCCCCTATAACAGGGATTTCTACGAAAAATTATTATTATACACACGCTTTAGAGCTACTTGAAAACTGAGCACACAGATCCTTTCAAATCATACCAAGGTGAACGAACTTGAAATCTTGTGTAATAATAACGTCTATTTTAGTTAGATATTCATAACATCGTGTTCGTGTGTCGTTTCTTATATTTGAACGACGGGAGATTCCGTTCCCAGTTTACGTGAACACCGACGTTGTTCACATTATACAACGGAAATGTTCCACATATACATCCCAGCTCGCATGTTCTCATATCTTGTAGAAAACTATTGTATTCGGCCGAAACTTGGACACGGGGTGATCGGGGCATGTATGAATGCGCGCGCACGTTTTATGCAGCTCGGCACGTCCTTCGCTTCAATGGCCGCAACGTGATCGTAACGTGATCGTAACAACCACTAGACTGAATGTTTATCTTTATCGTCGTGATTATGCAAATGGTTGTTTGTCCTATAACCACGGACGGAGCGGAGGTCGTTTTCCCGACGAAAATGCAGTAAAGAATAAAGATAAGCTGTAGAATTGAGTGGTGGGTGCAACCAGTGGCGTATCAAGAGGGTGGGGGGGGGGGGGAGCCCACTCGAAATCCCAGCTTTCATAACTATTCTCTGCAAATCGTCTATAAATTTACGCAAAAAATTAAATATATTGACGTATTAATTTCTCTATTTGCTTAGTCAAGAAACACTCCCGTAGGTGAAATTGTAAAAGTTGCAATAATATATTAATTTTTGTATATAATGAATGTATCACGTCCAGCAAAGCACCCCAACTTCTTCCCTAAAACACATTAAAACCACTCCAAAAAGGCTGATTTTTTTTATTTTTGGAAATTACCTGTGGCGTTTTTGTGAATCACCTTGTTATAGCTATGTTCTACTATGGGCAGCCCCCCCCCCCCCCCCCCGAAATATATTCCTGCGTACGCCACTGGACGCAACTCACAAGCGGTCAACGTGTGTGGGTGTGTAGTCAACAGTAAAGGTGGTCTGTATTTAGTTTTATTGGTTATGGAAGGTCGTTCACATTGCTTTGTTGTCTGTGTTCGCGCACACCTATTATCACAACTATAAAACAACTCGCGTAGTAAACTGTCGGCGTTATGCTTAGTTGATGAAAACTCTGTTATTGTCGGTAATAAACAAGGTCACATTTAGTTGAATAATTGCGTGGATTCCTTATTTACTGTTGACAAGTCGTAAGTTAAAAAGCTGTTTAGTTTCCGTATTATATGGATCCCTGTTGTAGGGTGCACTATCAGCTTTTACCTCGTGTAGCCCTAACTTTAGAATATGGGCTTTTTGATGTGTGTGTTTTTAAGAATGCTTTTTAGTTTTTACGTCTTTATCCTAATTATTGTTATTCTATATGGTGTCATTGTCGATTGTCATGTATCATTGCTATGGTAATTGTCAATTGTCATTGTGTCGCACTCTGTTAGACGTACGGGCTTTGATGTCATTGATGTCTTTGATACAATGATGTCATTGTTATTATTATCACAATCTGAATCCTGACTCCTACATTTATTGAAATACGATATTATTGAAAGTTGAACCTCGCCGATGTATAAATTAAACATACTTTTTTATTTTACAGGGGTTGAGGGGGGGTGGGGGGCTATCCTTAACTATTGTACAATTTCTCCTATATTTATTGAAATATGACATTATTGAAAGTTGAACAAAGTAACAATACACTTGCCGATGTATCAATTAAACTATTTTATTTCACAGGGGGTGAGGGGAGACTATCCTTCACAATTGTACAATTTTTACGCCAATGAGTATGAACCGGGGTACACCATTCATATACCCACCCATGTCTAAAAAGATGCGCTTGGGAGTTAAATATGTCAAGTTACAAGAAAGGTGCCGCGCAGTAATTATATAAATAACTTCTTACGTTTACTGCTCGTTTTAAACCTGACCATTGCAAAGTGGAAAGTCAGCCTGAGACAAAGACGAGCCAACTGCATTCTTGCGGGTAATGACAAGAATATACCGTGTTTTGTTGTGATCGTATGTCTAAGAATGTTCGCAAGGTCATGGTTCTTGCTTGTTATTACAGACAGAAAGTAGCATCGCTCGGCAGACCGGCTATTGCCCTAGGCTGTGTGGGCATCTTGGTGCCCTTCATTTTACCTGCGTGGATGCTGAATTATTTATCATTCCGTTTCTTAGAAAGTAATTATATACATTTTTTTATTTCTTTAATCGGGATGTTTGAAAATTTTTATTAGATATATTAAACGTAAAATATAAGTCCTGTGTTCATAGGTTCACAGTCAACCCCTAGCCCATTAGAAATCAATGATTGCTACCCAATTGGTGTATGTACATTATTTTACATAACTGTCACAAAATCCGTTGCAAGAATATGGGCTGGTACACAATGGGTCGATGTCTGTTCTATATACAGATCTGTTTCATGGCCAGTCTAGTTTTATGGGGGGGGGGGGGGGGGGAAGAGAGCATTCATTCTTATTGTACATATTTCATTATTTATTCGCCTGCGACTTCACCTCCCAACTACGCCATACTTCCTATTAAAAATGCATTTTTTTTCCCTCGTTGCTCCTGTTTTGTGGGAATCTCTTTCGCGATAACCTTACTTCTTTAGGCTTTTAACGAGGTCACTCCTCCCCCTTATAGCGAGGTCACCCTCCCCCATCCCCCCCCCCCCCACGATCCCTCTCATTGAACGGAAGATGATGTTAATTCGAAAACCATAATCAATTATGTAGTGAACAGTCGTAGAAAGCTATTTCTAGTACAGCGCTTAGTGGAAGTTCATGGCCTGCAATGTACACATATGACGTCATGTCTGCACCGCATATAACAAGAGATAATGTTATTCCCTTCCTTAAAAGAAAAAACTCGGTAAAAGTAGTAACTAAAGTTGTTACATATTATTGTACTACAACATGCGTTTCCCTTTCTGTACAACATATTGATCCGGACCGAGTTGCTGTACACCCCCCCCCCCCCTAAAATTCTTGATCCCAGCTAATCAAAACGTAACTGTGTAAAAACACTGCCAGCCGGCGTCAAATGAACAGTTTTTGTGATGTCGCGTGGTTGTTTTGCGAGTTGTCAAAACACAGCGGCTATAGCGTGTTACATTCGCTTCTCTGCTCGTTTTATGTTATTGAATGTTCACAAACGAATACTTTTTGTTTTGATCCATCCATCCCCCCACCCCTCCCCGCTCGAGGTGAATTACATGTGACGCGTTTCATAGCTTGGAAATGCGTGAGATTTTAATGTTCGTGTGTATAAAATGTCAAAAATATGGGAATGATGTGTGGCTGGATATTTCAAGATATTCTCAAAAGAAAATATATTGATATTTGCACCAAAATTAGACACTTTTCGTAATATCTCAAATAGTCCAATTTGATCCAACATTAATAGATTTTTTTTTAGAACTTAGCCCCAGCGTCGATAGACAGTGTCGACATAGAATGTAATTTTTAAGATACCGGATTCACAATAGGTCCTAAGTCTTTTTCTGGTCTTAACTCTAAGACCGGCTTAACTTTAAACCTCCTGTAAAACCAGACCCAGGTGACATGAAGAAGTTACTAATTCCTGGCAGGAACACAATGACCATTCCAATAATATGTTTTAAATCCGTTTCCCGATATTTTCCTGGATTCACAAGAGGTTCAAAGTTAGGCCAAGCTTAGATTTAAGACCAAAAAAGACTTTGTTAATCCGGGCCCACGTTACTAAACCTTAACTTCTCGCACTTTTCAACTCATGTGCATCGAACAAATGTAGCTCAAGGTAAAGAATCAAGTTGTTCCAAGTTCTCGTTGTGATTTCTCGTTGTCACTGCGAGTGTTAAACTCTGTTGTAATACTTCCCTACTCGTTGTTACGCGATGTCTAATCCCCCCCAGTAAGCCATGGTAATGCGCCTTGTTTTCAAGCAACGTTCAAGTATCTTTTTGTGGTTTTCGAGTGTGGGAGGAAGTGGATGTATACTCCATCCGGCCGCGGGAAGCCGGCGAACTTGTAAACTTCCGTTCTAGAGAAGGCTCTCGCTCTCCCAGTTCGAGAGTATATACGCGCATGTCGCCGAGGGAGGGGGGGGGGGGGGTTGCATGTAATGGAATAGCGCAAAGTGTGTACTAACTAATAGGGAACATGCATACGATTTTTTTTAGTGTAACAAGTACTTAGTTTTACAGTCTGGTGTCCAACAATTGCATATTTGCAAAAGTTTTTTTTTTAAAATTATTATTGAACGGGTTTAATAATGAATTGAATATCACATTTATTTGAATTTCCTCTTGCCGCGAAGAAACGCGCGCTGATTGGTCGGCGGGCTCTGTGACGCAGTATGATGGTTTGGCCTGCGAGCGCGCGACTGCTACACCTGTGTTTCAGTGCACGATGAGCGATCATTCACGCCCAACGTCGTGTTGTTATCAGTAGCTCGTATTGCATGAACTAAAATGACAGACGGAGGCTTTACAAAGGCCAACAGCACAAATTTACCGCAGATAGATGGTTTTATGGCGGCGAATTTTGTAGTCATTATTCCGATTTGTTAATTATTTATCTCCAAAGTCCAAACCAAACCCCATCATGATTGATTTTGTAAAACTAAATAATATGTAAAATATGTACATAGTAATACCCCCCCCCCCCCCCGAAATTCCATGTCTTATTGAGTGGCATTTCGAAAGGGAGATTTCGTGACGATATCGAGCTGGTTTAGTAGTCCCAACACTTCTTAAATGATCCCTTGACCTTGTACTCCTTCACATCTGCAAAGAAGACACTTGAAGTCTTGTTGATACTCGAGAGCTTGGATGAATGAGGGTCATGGACACTTCCCCCTCCCCCCTCCCTATAGATGCCCACCCAAAACATTGTGAATGTAAACAATACTTAGTTTATGGATCAGGCAGATGTTAAATCACAATTTTTATTATATTCGTCTTTATTTATTTAAAACTTGAATTACAGTTGCTAACCCTGTGACAAATTTAATAACCTTTAGGCTCTAACCCACCATTACACGCTTAAACGTTTATCCTTCCAATCCCTAGACTGAGTTCATTATCTAATTTAAAATAAAATAAAAATGTAACTATGCAATGTTGATATCGGTTTTCAAATCATTCTTGCGATCTGTAATTTATTGTTGGCATCTGGTGTTGGCATGTCAGTAACTGTGAACACGACGGCCAGAACTTCTCATATCCAAACGCACACTGTGTTATTGTTCCAGTGCTGCCTGCAACGTAGGCCTACATTTTAACATATTATTTAGAATTACCTTGGTTCACATTTGTGTGCACGTTGATAGCCTTATGAACAGAGCTGACAATCTTTCTTTTCTTGACTGCAGACCTTTCGTTTGGAGTAGAAGCAAATCTCCGTCTTTGACAATCGAATATATGGGGAATTACGTCGTTTTTACATTTTAGTCGGCCACCCATTAAATTATATCTCGTCCAGTTCTCCATATCGTCTTCAAGCTAAATGGAAGAAAATAATATCATACTCCTTATGCCATATCTAACACAGGTTCATGCTGTGAGCGCTGTTGTTGATAAGCCTACAACGTTCTTCTCAAAACAATATAAATATGTAGGCCTACCAACGGTCTTTGCCAGCAAGTCCTGTTATACATTAGTTGCAAAACTAGGTGACAATATGCATATATAAACTATACTAATGAAGTTATAACTCACATTGAAATTATCTTGGCAGCAAAACAACATCGATGTCATTGATATAGGGTTCTTACTGACATCTCGTCTCGCTGCTTCCAACCACTGTCTTCGTCGTTTATTGTTTTTTTGGCACACACACAAATATCTTCTCTGGAGTCTTTACACTTGTGTTAGTACACATGGGTACTATGCACAACTTATAAGCGCCAGAAGATGTTTTAGTCTCCATAGTGCACAATGCTCGATGAGCGGTGTGGGCGAACGCGTGCAGTCGACTGCGCGACACCGGCAGACTACTATCATGTAACGTCACTAGCGATTCATCATGGCGGCGGCCGTTTTTTCGCGCCTAAAAAGTGTACGCTACTAAAACTATTATTTTGAGGGGTAGAATGACTCGATTTTTAAATTGTAAAGACATAATATCAGTTAATATCGTGTACAGATTTTAAAAATCACATTACAAAGTTAAGTGCAAGTTCCCTATTGCGTGTACTCACTCCCCATTCGTTTTTATACTCTTAACGATCTCTTACCTGGTGACTATATCGTGTCACGCCCTTCTCTTAAAGAGGTCAGCTCTATAGTCATTGTTTGCGTTAGGGGCGCAGCCGTTTTTTTAAAAACATTTTTTTAATCAATACTGCCAACGTTTTTGGCCGTGTTTAATAACAATCCCCCCTTGTTTATATGCACTACTTTACAATATTGTATACTAGGAATTGGGTGGGAGAGATAGGCACGTTAATGAATTGTAATTGTACTTGGAATTGATTGCGATAAATACTTTGTGAATGTAGACATACTAGGAATTGGGTAAGATAGATGGTTGGGCGGGTACAACATTCACGTATTCTGTAATCTCAGGTTTTCTTAACTTCTACGATGGAAGTTTTTGTACAATAGATCTTAGTATTCGTTAAGAACTCCTTCGTACGAATAAAATTAGCATTTTGTGTGGTGATGTATGTTTGTTGAAACTTTTTAATATACACTCCTTGCAAGGGTATTTTTAGTACTCTACATTCTACACCATTCAGAAGTAAAATCTTAATATGTCGCACAACGCTTTTGATTTCTTATAGCTTGCAAAGATCAAATGACATCTGACTTGATGTCGCTGTTACAACCGACTAAAGTACACACTACTATTTACTTGTGGATGAAGGTAATGCAGCATATCGATACCTCGTGATACCAACTATATCGATACCTCGTGATACCAACTATATCGATAACTCGTGATGCCAACTATATCGATACCTCGTGATGCCAACTATATCGATACCTCGTAATACCAACTATATCGATACCTCGTGATACCAACTATATCGATACCTCGCGATGGCAACTATATCGATACCTACGAACTATATATTGTCACAGATTGGCGCGATACCATTTCTTTTCACAATCCGTAATGTAAACATTGTCGTTCTATGAAATAGGTCAATGGTCTGTCTGTCTTGTCTGGTGTTTACAAAACAATTGGCTCTGATTTCAAGGTGAATACCTTCCAGTGACGTCATAGCTAGCTGGCAAGATCTAGGAGCCAATTGGCAACACCCTCCACTCTCCGCCCGTCAATGTTACGTTTGGATTGTGTGGACAATTAGTTAGCCGAGGTTGTAAAGAATTTGGCCATTGAAGAGTTTAAATTACACAAAGAACGTTTATTTAGGGTACATTTCTTATCGGTTGTTTATTTTACCTTGTTTTTATTAATTTTATGAATATGGACAAACCCTCTCGAATACCGTCATAGAATACACTGATGACAATTTCTTGTTGTCGAGTTGGGCCCGGTTTTTCAATCGGTAATTAACAGAGCCGTTAGTTGACGGTCCTTTATCTGAATAGAGTTTGTTGGATTACAGATAACAGAGTACAGACCGTCAGCTAACGGCCCCGTTAACGACCCGTTAACCGATTATTTATTTATTTTATTGTAATTACGGCCAGTGTAGGGCACAATGCCCTCTTTAGCCTGATGAGTGATGAATGATAAATGATAACGAGGAAAGGAGGAGGGGAAGCCTGGTACCGGCACGTAGTCTACTCCTGTCGAAAAGTACTAAGGGGACCATCGGCTGTATCCGAAAGGACGGTGCAACTTTGACCACTCATTGAAAAACCGGGCTTAAGTAATTAAACCTAAGTTCGAACGCAAGCTTGTAGCTCCCGGCTTGGTGTATAAACCATTATTGTGCCATTAGTTACGGTCACTGCTCTGTATACATGTATGGCTGTCATTATTACTAGTTGACAGTCACTGGGCTATGAGTGTCAGTCAGTCAGTCAGTCAGGAAGTATACAGAAGCCGACCGAGTATACTTTCACAGGTCCTTCCGGAAATGCACCAATTAGATGTTATGTTTTGTCCAGTTACCTTGCGCACGTTTTCAATGACACACAAGCTTGGTTGTTGCCAAACGTAATACGCAAACTCATGGTAGCACACTAGGCTCTAATTCGAGAGGTCCTGGTTCGATACCAGCTACCGGTATGTTTTTTTTGGAGCAGTCACGGGATTGAGTCATATTAACACAGACAGGACGATTCTTTCCCAATTATTCCAAATGAAATATCACAACATAAAATGTACTCACTTAGGCCCTCATTCTAACACAGTTTTAAGCGGTTGTAGCCGGTTGTTAAGTTGCGCCCTCTATTCTGTAACCCGGGTGCAAGTTGCGGGTTCGGGATCGCAATCGTACATGATAATCATTACGACATTCCGATTTTATTGTAAACAGTGTCATTAGAACCGTCTAAATTAACTCTTTCACGATTTCCGGATCCCGATTGCGATTACGATTACGACAATTGTGGTTGGGTCTTTACGTACTGGAATGAAGGCCCTCAGAAGAGGAATATGAATAAATTATCCACGGGCAGGTTTCCTACGAAAAAAAAAGATTATTTATTATTCTAATTGGGCCCCGCAAATGGTAACGTAGCATCATTGAGCTTCAGAGAAGTGCATAAAATGTTACATAATGAAAGGTCGTTAGAAAGAAACTGGGTACCGCTATTACGAAGACGTCGGCCAGTAGGAAGCGTTGGCCACGTAACCATGCGTTCTGTCTGTAGAGAGTGAAAGGGGTTCAGTCACTTATCTCACTGTAACAACTATTACATGTGAGTGAGTGAGTGAGTGATTTCACTTTCCCTTCCCTGACCTAACCTGCCGCCGTGAAAGTAACGGTATGGGTTGTAGTTGTAGGTGGCGGTGGCGTGGCTGCAGCCACGGGCATCTTGCCACCGTCTCGCAGCAACGCGAAGGCGGTGCATGGGGATATTTTTATTTCGGTTATTTTCATCGACTCTAAAGTCATTCTTTAAGTGCAAGTCTCATGTAGTCTACTCCATCTAGCATTAGTTCAACCAACGTATATGTGAAATTACCATCGCTACAGTATTTTTTTAGTCAACGTCCTGTATATGTCTTACACCCCCCCCCCCTTCCCCCTCCCTCCCCATACACACAAAGCCAGGAGCAACTATAATTATTTTACCCGCTCTTTTTGATCAGCTTCGTTTATTTCATAATTAAACAGAACGCCCCCCCCCCCCCCTCTATTTTATTTGGGTATTGAACCGAAGTTAAAATAATGGCACTGGGCTAGGCTATATAATACAAACTTCCCGTCGTTTTATGAAAATGAACAACAGCTGTCGACGAAACATATTACGTACGTGCTGACATGATTGTGTAGATTATATACATATAATAAAATAATTCTATACTGCGTAAAATGTAAACGTCTTGTCAATTATCCTACTTCACTTACCACTAATATAAAATTAGCAAAAGCACTTAGGTCTACCCCCTACTTATACCGTATAGGTCTAGTGAATTAATGATATAAAATATGTATATGATGCACATTGTTGGTGCTTGGCTCTGGCAACGGAATTGGGGACCAATAGAAGCCACAGCAAACTGCGCATCGTGCTACCAACATATTATTGACACGAGTAAATGTGGTCGACTCGGCGACAGCTGTTGCCAACTGTCGTAAACCTCCATAAAAAATGTTCGTCGTTGATTGGGGGGGGGGGGGGGGGGGGGGGGGGGCGTGTATTAATGTACACAGAATAAATAATATCAGCTAACTGGTTTCCGTTTCAAGACTCATCGTCACAAATTGAATGTTTGCTGTGTGGGTAGCCAGTCAAAAAGTATCAAAAGAGACGCAAAATCAACATTCACTGGTGGTATGTAAGATAAATACAAATTTTAAGACCATTCTCTTTTTTGCGGAATGGAACAATTCTTTCTCGTAAATTACACAAGCAGTATTTACACAATATTTTTTTTTTTTTTTTTTTTTTTTTTTTTTACATTGGTTGAAATTCTTTTCGAGATTACTAAATTATTATTCTCATTCCAATATCATGGCCAATTAAAACTTAAAAGACAACATTCCGTTGTCAGTTTCTTTTCGTGCTCGGTATGTGTGTGTACATATATATATATATATAACGGTAGCCCGCCCCATTCTCGTTACGCCACTGTGTTTGTCCGGCTGGGTAGTTAGTTTAGTTCCTGTGCGCACCGCTCCATACACCATCTGGCACCGGAAGTCGGTGCATGCCCAGTGCGTCTGCGCGAGCTACTCTAACGTCTATAACTGACATCACAGCATTCGGTCCGTCCGGCGTCGACTGGTCACATATCTAATCAATCATCTGCCTCCTTGCCAGCCAGCTAGACAGACCGTTGGGCTGTTTGTTGCAGCTGTTCTTGTGAGAGCGTGAACACGGTTTTTTTTATTGTCCGGCGTAGAAGAATGAATAAAAGTGGTCCTTGTTGTGATGTGTTAGCAAAGATTAGACAGTTGTTAGTACCGAAGTAGCCCTCCACAGACAACTTTGGGGCTGGTGACGTCACAGATGAGTGAGGCTTGGCCAACCAAATGTGAGTATTGGTGAAAGCCGCCCGCTGATTGGCTCCGACACGTCATCCTGTGACGTACCCAGCACCAATGTTGTTGTTGGAGCGACTTTACATGTGTTATGGCCCCCCGTGTATATCTGCAATGATATTAACACAGCATCACCCCCCCCCCCCGTCCCCATCCCCCGTACACACATTTAACACACATTTCATTTTTTTTTTAAGTTTGGTGAACTTAAAATTTCATAATTCTATAATGAAAGGGCTGTTTATTTTGCGGACTTCTACCCGTAGCACTCAACCGATCACGTTTTTTTTTGTACACTTATTTAAAAACATATTAATTCTTTATTTACTTGTTTACAAAAATGTTCAGGGTTGGAAAATCAAACTTGAGTTGGAAAAAATAGCTCATTAAAATGAAATAATTTACATTTCCCATTTATACTGGATTGTTTCTAGCAGGAAATATTTATTTGAATAAAAAAGAATCTGCTGCACAATATGGTTATTGTTTGTATTGAGGGTGATGAGTTGCCTTGCCGCATGTTTACCAGTGGTGTGTCACCGTGGGTCATCGCAACGGAATGTCCCTGTTCACTTGGTTGATAGCAAGTACTGGTCAGTTCACAATCATCAGCTTAGCTGACGTCACTCACAGCTCGAATCTTGAGTCACTTTACCCTAAACATGGTTCGTGGCTGCACTGTCGAAATATAGCTACGACGACTTTTTTTTGCCATGAGCTGTGATTTTTTTTTTTTGTTAACGCACCAACGGAATAGATCTTTTTCAGAATTGATTTAGAACCCTTAGATAGAGCTAATCACGGCCCTCTAGGTCTTCAATGACAACAATACACAACAGTGAAAAATGCACCTTAGCACTATCAAGGACCCTTAGATAGAGCTAATCAC